>CAJDSM010016775.1:4168-16819 GCA_903981925.1 Ostrea lurida | reverse complement strand
TCACCTGAGCCGAAGGCTCAAGTGAGCTAATAAAAAAGTTTCAAGCAAATTTTAGATCCACTATAACTTTAAGGACAACAGTTGGATCCGTCTATCCTGACAAAATGCACATCTGTAAATGAAGCATTGTACAAAGTTTTTTAAAAGTGTATAATAATAATAATAATGATTGGATTTATATAGCGCTTTATCTACCTAAGTACTCAAAGCGCTTTACAATACATTATTACCCCGGCAGACCTTAACAATCCAGAACCTTTCTCAGTGCAAGCTGCCATTACAGCGCTAGAACACTAACATTCTGACAAGATCTTTCACTGTCTATAGCCAGGTACCCCTTTAACACTTGGGTGGAGTGAGGAAATTCGTGTAAAGTGCCTTTCCCAAGGACACAACGTCGGCCCTGCCACGGCCAGGATTCGAACTCACAACCTTTCGGTCGAGAGTCCGACGACCTAACCATTAGGCCACCGACTTGTATCCGATAAGGCATATAGTAGAAGAGTTATTTTAGGATCCCCTAATCCCAACAATATGCACATCTACAATTGACAATGAAACATTGCACAGAGTCCCAATGAGCCACACAAGAGGAGAAAGACTCATCTGGTAGAAAGTACAAAAACAATGTCTCCCGGCCCGGCCACTGAAAGAAGGGAGACATAATCAATTGTATTCTTGACTGAAATAGGAAATAGATAAAAGTCAGGGATTTTTTTAGGGTTTGTCAGGGGCCGAAATAAGGCCCCATTCCCAATGCCAAAATGCAGGTATTTTTCCCAATTTTAGCTTTATAATTCCCAAAACATGACAATAAATCAAAATGAGGTGCATTACTAATCATAAATCTTCTTCACAGGTCCATAAATATAAAATTTTGCAACAAATTGAGAAGCAAATGAATTTATTTTGGCTTCGGTTTATCTAAATAATGTTAGCTTTAACCAGATTGAGAGTCCAATTATAAATTAATATGCTGGTTTTGTTTTCTCTCTACTTCTCTGTATTAAACATTTTTCCCAATTTCAAGCAAATGTCGCTAATTTTTCCCAATTGGAAAGGCCCTGGCCCCTGATATTAAGATCTTAAAAAATCCCTGAAAGTGTAAAGGGTTTTATCATTGAATACAAATATATTTTGAAATAATACTGATTGATGGAGATTGATTTGTTATGTATATCAAATATTATCATAAGTCAACAGGGAACCACTACATGCTACACCGCGACATTTAATGCATTTAGTTATAGGAATATCAATTGACGGTAAACATGTGAAACGACTTCTTGAACTTTTCATTTTTCCTTATCCAAATTGTTTGATAAGTCGTATGTTAACCTTTTTTGTTTATACACTTTTATTGTGTTATACAGGAAATATTAAACAGCACTTAAATAAATGTATACCTCATGAAGAAACATAATGCATGTATATCGGTAGATCTTATACATCATCTTTCTTGTGACATTATTACAATATTTTTTTTACCTCAAGAACAAAAAGCGATTTTAGCTTTTAATCTATTCTATGATGTCAGTACTACTGAAACTAGAACTGTCCTATTGGGACTAATACCTCCCATTGTGGACAATGCATTGAGGCACATGTTGCTGAAAATGCTTAAGTCCAAATGTTCATATTTTATTCATAAATTGTCCAGATGAATTCCTACAATATGCATATCTCCATTATGCATCTATAACGCTACAAAGTTTCATTAAAATCCTGCGAGTCATTGTGGACAACATATTTCAGACAGACAGACGGACAGACAGGGTGAAACCTACATATACCACCCCCCCCCCCAAACTTTGGGGGGGGGGGTTAGGGGGGGTATAATTATTTAATAAAAGTTTATCATCTGTTTTTCTTATCTGATATGGAATAAGTACAAGCAAAGAAATCCCAGATTTTACTGAATAAATCGTTCATCTTGTTTGCCCCATCATTCACTTTGTGCTTGCAATTTATGATCTGTTTGTGCTCTGTGTTTGCTCCCTGTTCGTTAACCACTCACCATGTGGCATTTTGTGTTCGAATATCATTCACTCTGCATTCATTCACCTTTAACTCACCATTCAAATGGGAAGGCTAGAACATTTCGGAGACTACATTTAAAGTTAATAAACCAATACATTCTGGCTATCATATGACCACACCACTTCATATCCAAGTGAAGTTTTTCAATTTCTTAATTCATCTTTTAACATTTGTTTACTTTGAAAAAGGTTATATGGAAAGCCAATTTTGTAAAACTTTGTTGGCATATAAGACGAGACTCATTTGCACAAAACAAAAGGTTTTGATGGACAGACAGACAAATATGGTGCAAAGCAGTTTAAAACTTAACTTTTTAAAACGTTGTATGGTGGAGCTGTCATCATGATCCTAATTCATTTAAGATTTTTAAAAAATATTTCATATCATATTCCAGAGTTATAAAAGACTACAACCATAACACTGAGTGTAAATTTCTCTAAAAGTTTCAAGATTCAAAAAAAAAAAAATTCTGACAGTTACCATATATACTCGCCTATAAGTCGGTTCGCCTATAAGTCGGTTGTGTTTTTTTGGAGATCATTTTGAAGGATTTTGCCATTGACACCGCTTATAAGTCGGTACAACTTTTTGTCAGAATCGGTTGACAATTTCAAATCAAAGTTATACTGATTTTGTGCCTGTTTCAAAAAAATATTTTTGAGAAATGATGCCGGTATTTAATTATTCTTTTCTCCAAAAATCAATACCATGTTCAATTCTCTTATTATTTACCTGTGCATTTCTCTATATCTATGTCCAAACTAATTTTTCTGGATGATGATCGTAATGATTGTCGTAGTTGTTTCAAATTTGGTACCATTGATGGTTTCGCTGACTAGAAAAATACTGATCTCCCTGGACTTGCCTATAGTCGGACATAGACTTTTGGACCAAAATTTATACTCCAAAATTCCGAGTTTATAGGCGAGTAATATACGGTACATAGGATATACATGAAAAATTATTTCAATAATCAAAACATTTTCATCCCATGAGTAGTCCATATGTATGATATGGTGATTCTAGTTAGAAAGAACAATGCTCTAGAGTCTTGGTAACCATATTGGCTACTTTGATGTCAGTGCACCTGACCTAAAATTCAATATGGAACATCTTCATTTCATTGGCAGTCCATATGTATGATATGGTGACTCTAGGTGGAAAGGATAACACTTTAGAGCCTGGAAACAACTGCGTTTACAGACGGATGGACGAAACCCAATTCAAGTATCTTTCCACAACTTTGTTACAGGGGGTATAATTACAAGACTCCCATCTTTCTATGCTGGATCCTTACTTTGACTAAAATCTCATGTCTTGATTTTATAGTTGAGTACATACCATCATTACATATAAATTGCCGGACTTCACCACCCGCCAGAGAGATGGTGATTCCGTGATCATCATTGAAAGACAACCTCACGACAGTCGTCACGTCCTGCATGCGTACAAATGACAGCTGCCTTTCCTCTCGAAAGCCTCGTTCGTCCGCATACTTCACAAATCTGGTGGGACCCTTACTGGAAGGGGCAAATAGAACTACCGTCCGCTTCCTCCATATCTGGTGGTACGAATGAAAGGAATTTATAAATTACAGATAATAAGCATTTCTTTTCTCAATTAAGGTAGCCCACTACACTAAAGTTTGTACTCTTTATAAGACAATGTCACAAGATGGCGATTTAAATAGTTTGTGAAATAGCTTGTTCCGATCAATTTGATCGTATAACTTCATAGCTTAATAGGTAATTCATCGGTTTGGTAATCTGCAGGTCCCGAGTTTGAATCCGCCAGGGACTTTTGTTCATATTTATAACTGTGAGACATTTTTGAAAATCGTGTTTTTTGTATTCAAATTTCATATTATCCACCTTTTTCACATGTATAATTATTAAATGTCATCATATCATTCATAATTAAATCATATCGTGCTGTTTTGAGAAACTTTTCCCAGATGTAGTGGGCCACCTTAAATTGTCTTTTTAATTTCAACAGTCTTTCTTTTTATTGTAGTTGTACATTTTACATTTGAGTTTCCTTATCGTTATTGGTGCAATGCAAGGAGCACTACATGACACTTAAAGCTATATGAGTTTTGAATACTGTTTTCTTAGACTTGGATAGCGAATGCCCCATTTCAAAATAAAAGTAAACAATTACAGAGCAACATGAAAGCCTGGATGGTCCGCAGACTGTTGGTGGCACACAATTAGTGACAACAGACAATCAAGCGGACATTAACAGGGTAGAGAGAACCAATTCCAGCAAAGGAGTGGGTTAAAATTTTAGATTCAACATAAAATTACCATTCACAGTATACAAACTTACTCTTCCATGATGTTTCTAACATTATTATATACTTTCAATTTCATGATCATCTCCTCTTTTTCATTTAGAAGTTTGTGGGCCAATACCACACGATCTTTTAAGCCCGCAAGCTGACGTCATGACGTCACAATAGAGCACGTTTCTTGACATTGCTGTTAAAATGACAACAAATTACCACGTCTTTCATTTTATCATGTTTGTTGTTTTTTACTCGGTTAAACCAATGAAGAAAAAAATTATTGCTAATTTCTAAATGAAATTGAAAGTATATAATAAACAGGTTATAGACTTTGTATAGAAAAATATGATGATCTCGGGGTTTTTTTGTCGTGGACGGACCGAGCTTGCGTCTACGTGCCAAAAAACTTGATCGTCATATTTTCCCATACAAAGTCTATAACCTATAAATATTTTCCTCTTGCGCATGTGCACATCCATCATAAACATCATTCCTTCATAAATATGCATCAGAAAATCACTGTTTTCTCCTTCTATTGAGCAGACCAATACTCCTCTAATGTCCATGTATATTTTGTCAAAATTGTCTTATCAAATTATTTTTCAGCGTTTATCATACTGGAATGAGCAATGCCAACGTAGCAATATATGGCCGTCATAGCCCTGACAATGGTAAAACCACTATGTGCATTGTGACCTCGACCTTTGACCAGTGACCTTGGCTCAAGGTCATGACACTTCCTTGTGTTCAGGGTAACAATTCTGTGAAATATTATTCCAATTCATGCACTCAGTGAAAACTTATGGTCCAGACAAGGTTAAACCATTATGTACATAGTGACCTTGACCTTTAACCAGGTCTCAAGGTGTTGACACTTTCTTGGATCCAAGACAACAATTCTGTGATATATTATTCCAATCCATGCACTCAGTGAAAAGTTATGGCCCAGACAATGTCAAAAGTCACTATGTGCATTGCGACCTTAACCTTTGAATGTGACCTTGACTCAAGGTCATGACAATTCCTTGTGTCCAGGGCAACAATTCTGTGAAATATTATTCCAATCCATGCACTCAGTAAAAAGTTATGGTCCGGACAAGGTATTAGTTTAAACCATTATGTGCATGGTGACCTTGACCTTTGACCAATAATCTTGGATCAAGGTCATGACACTTCCTTGGGTCCAGGGCAACAATTCTGAGAAATATTGTTCAAATCTACAAAGAGGGTCAGGAGTTATGGCCTGAACAAACTATTTCGGACGGACGCCGGACAACACCATAACATAATACGCCCGTCTGAAGAAGGGCGTATAAAAAAAAAAATGCCTTCTAACATTGAACAAAGTACTGATTTATTTTGCACACACATCTTTATTGAGTGTGGTAATTTTTCAAAATTTATCTTTAATACTATGTTGCATATGCATGTGTACATCAATTATTTATACATATTAAATAGATGCTATTTTGATTGATGGACTATTCCAATATATATGTATATAAATATTTAACATGAATAAAGTACATGTCATATCATCAGATGATCTAATATCCATTAAATCATATACTGGTATATATACAATCACTTAGTAGTATGCATGCAACAGGCCCATGGGCCACAACACTAACTGTATCACAATATGAGTATGTAGAAATATAGAGCTGATTGTTGGTCTTTAATTTCTTAGTACGCACCAAACCTATATCATATAACCATAATATTTTTGATATGTAGACTATATAACCTTACCCTCATACTGCTAGGATACAGCACTTGTGTGAGCAGCTTTAAATATCGAAATATCTAATAATTAAAACTAATTTATATTTTTACCATTTCCATTGTGAAGTTAATGATACAAGAGGCCCACAGGCCTTAACTGTTACCTGAGTATTAGTTGATGGTATCAAAATGGCCCTAAGTGTTACCTGAGTATAAGTTAATGGTATCAATGTCCCTAACTGTTACCTGAGTAATACAGTGGAATGGTATCTAACTGTGGCCCTAATGTTACCTGAGTATTAGTTAAATGGTATCAATGGCCCTAAGTGTACCTGAGTATTAGTTAATGGTATCAATGCCCTATGTTCCTGAGTATTAGTTTATGTATCAATGCCCTAATGTTACCTGAGTATTAGTTAATGGTATCAATGGCCTAACTGTACCGATGATTAGTTAGGTACCAATGCCCTAACTGTACCTGAGTATATAGTTAATGGTACCAATGGCCTAACTGTTACCTGAGTTAAGAATGGATCAATGGCCTAACTTTACTGAGTATTTAATAATCGGTAACTCAATGGTCCTTAAGTGTTACTGAGAATTATAATGGTAACAATGGCCTAAGTGTTACCCGATATTAGTTAATGGTACAATGCCTTAGTAGTTACCCTGAATTATTAGTTAATGGTATCTAATGGCCTAACTGTTACCTGAGTATTTATGTAATGGTATCAATGGCGCCTAAGTGTTACCTGAGTATTAGTTAATGGTATCAAGAGCCTTAAGTTACCTGATGTATTAGGTATGGTACCAATGGCCTAACTTACCTGAGTATTAGTTAATGGTATCAATGGCCTTAACTGTTACCTGAGTATTAGTTAATGGTATCAATGGCCTAACTGTTACCTGAGTAATAGTAATGGTATCAATGGCCTAAGTGTTACCTGAGTATTAGTAATGGTACCAATGGCCCTAACTGTTACCTGAGTATTAGTTAATGGTATTAATGACCCTAACTGTTACCTGAGTATTAGTTAATGGTATCAATGGTCCTAAGTTTACCTAACACTTAGGACCATTGATACCATTAACTAATACTCAGTAACAGTTAGGGTCATTAATACCATTAACTAAACTCTGTAAGCTTAGGCCAGACCATTACCTAATACTCAGGTAACACTTAAGGCCATTATACCATAACTAATACTCAGGAACAGTAGGGCCATTGATACCATTAAACTAATACTCAGGTAACAGTTAAGGCCATTGATACCATAACTAATACTCAGGTAACAGTTAGGGCCATTGGTACCATTACTAATACTCAGGTAACACTTAAGCCTTTGATACCATTAACTAATACTCAGTAAACTTAGGGCCATTGATACCATTAACTAATACTCAGAGTAACAGTTAGGGCCATTGAT
The DNA here is from genome assembly GCA_903981925.1 of Ostrea lurida. Taxonomy (NCBI): domain Eukaryota; kingdom Metazoa; phylum Mollusca; class Bivalvia; order Ostreida; family Ostreidae; genus Ostrea; species Ostrea lurida. The sequence goes on along the minus strand of CAJDSM010016775.1, from coordinate 9,340 downwards.
ACCATAACTAATACTCAGGTAACAGTTAAGGCCATTGATACCATTAACTAATACTCGGGTACACCTTAGGGCCATTGATACCATTAACTAATACTCAGGTAACACTTAGGACCGATTGTACCATTAACTAATACTCAGGTAAAAGTTAAGCCATTGATACCATTAACTAATACTCAGGTAACAGTTAGGGCCATTGATACCATAACTAATACTCAGGTAAACAGTTAGGGCCATTGGTACCATTACCTAATACTCAGGATAACAGTTAAGGCCATTGATACCATTAACTAATACTCAGGTAACAGTTAGGGGCCATTGATACCATTAACAATACTCAGGTAACAGTTAGGGCCATTGATACCATTAACTAATACTCAGGTAACACTTAGGCCATTGATACCATTAACTAATACTTCAGGTAACACTTTAGGGCCATTGATAACATTAACTAATACTCAGGTAACAGTTAGGGACATTGATCCATTAACTTATACTCAGTAACACTTAGGGCCATTGATACCATCAACTAATACTCAGGTAACAGTTAAGGCCTGTGGGCCTCTTGTAGTCATTAACTTCACAATGGAAATGGTAAAAATATAAAATTAGTTTTAATTATTAAATTTCGATATTTAAAGCTGCTCACACAAGTGCTGTATCCTAGCCATATGATGGTAAGGTATATAGTCTACATATCAACAAATTATATGGTTATATGATATAGGTTTGGTGCGTACTAAGAAATTAAAGACCAACAATCAGCTCTATATTTCTACATACTCAATTGTGATACAGTTAGTGTTGTGGCCCATGGGCCCTGTTGCATGCATACTACTAAGTGATTGTATATATACCAGTATATGATTTAATGGTATTAGATCATCTGATGATATGACATGTACTTTATTCATGTTAAATATTTATATACATATATATTGGATAGATCCATCAATCAAAATAGCATCTATTTATATAGTATTAAATAATTGATGTACACATGCATATGCAACATAGTATTAAAGATAATTTGAAAAATTACCACACTCAATAAAGATGTGTGGCAAATAAATCAGTACTTTGTTCATGTTAGAAGGCATTTTTTTTTTTATACGCCCTTCTTCAGACGGGGCGTATTATGTATGGTGTTGTCCGGCCGTCCGTCCGAAATAGTTTGTTCAGGCCATAACTCCTGACCCTCTTTTGTAGATTTGAACAATATTTCTCAGAATTGTTGCCCTGACCCAAGGAAGTGTCATGACCTTGATCCAAGATTATTGGCAAAGGTCAAGGTCACCATGCACATAATGGTTTAAACTAATACCTTGTCCGGACCATAACTTTTTACTGAGTGCTGGATTGGAATAATATTTCACAGAATTGTTGCCCTGGACACAAGGAAGTTGTCATGACCTTGAGTCAAGGTCACATTCAAAGGTTAAGGTCGCAATGCACATAGTGACTTTTGACATTGTCTGGGCCATAACTTTTCCACTGAGTGCATGGATTGGAATATATATCACAGAATTGTTGTCTTGGATCAAGAAAGTGTCAACACCTTGAGACCTGGTTAAAGGTCAAGGTCACTATGTACATAATGGTTAACCTGTCTGGACCATAAGTTTCACTGAGTGCATGAATGATGATAATATTTCACAGATTGTTACCCTGAACACAGGAAGTGTCATGACCTTGAGGCCAAGGTCACTGGTCAAGTCGAGTCACAATGCACATAGTGGTTTTACCATTGTCAGGGTATGACGGCCATATATTGCTACGTTGGCATTGCTTCATTCCAGTATGATAAACCTGAAAAATAATTTGATAAACAATTTTGACAAAATATACATGGACATTAGAGGAGTATGGTCTGCTCAATAGAAGGAAAAACAGTGATTTTCTGATGCATATTTATGAAGGAATGATGTTTATAGGATGTGCACATGCGCAAGAGGAAAATATTATAGGTTATAGACTTTGTATGGAAAATATGACGATCAAGTTTTTTGGCGCGTAGACGCAAGCTCGGTCCGTCCACGACAAAAAACGCCCGAGATCATCATATTTTTCATACAAAGTCTATAACCTGTTTATATATACTTTCAATTTCATTTAGAAATTAGCAATAATTTTTTTCTTATTGGTTACCGAGTAAAAAACAACAAACATGATAAAATGAAAGACGTGGTAATTGTTGTCATTTTAACAGCAATGTCAAGAACGTTGCTCTATTGTGACGGCATGACGTCAGCTTGCCGGGCTTAAAAGATCGTGTGGTATTGGCCCACAAACTTCAAATGAAAAAAGGAGATGATCATGAAATTGAAAGTATATAATAATGTTAGAAACATCATGGAAGAGTAAGTTTGTATACTGTGAATGGTAATTATGGTGAATCTAAAATTTTAACCCACTCCTTTGCTGGAATGGTTCTCTCTACCCTGTAATGTCCGCTTGATTGTCTGTTGTCACTATAATGTGTGCCACCAACAGTCTGCGGACCATCCAGCTTTCATGTTGCTCTGAATTGTTTACTTTTATTTTGAAATGGGGCATTCGCTATCCAAGTCTAAGAAAACAGTATTCAAAACTCATATAGCTTTAAGTGTCATGTATGCCTCCTTGCATTGCACCAATAACGTAAGGAACTCAAATGTAAAATTGTACAACTACAATGAAAAAGAAAGACTGTTGAAAATTAAAAAGACAATTTAAGGTGGCCCAACTACATCTGGGAAAAGTTTCTCCAAAACAGCACGATTATGATTTAATTATGAATGATATGATGACATTTAATAATTATACATGTGAAAAAAGTGGAAATATGAAATTTAATACAAAAAAACACGATTTTTCAAAATGGCTCACAGTTAAATATGAACAAAAGTCCCTGGCGGATTCAAACTCGGGACTGCCAGATTACCAAACGATGATTACCTATTAAGCTATGAAGTATAACGATCAAATTGACGGAACAAGCTATTCACAAACTTTAAACTCCATCTTGTGACATTGTTCTTATAAAGAGTACAAACTTTAGTGTAGGGGCTACCCTTAATTGAGAAAAGAAATGCTATATATCTGTAATTTATAAATTCCTTTCATTGTACCACCAGATATGGAGGAAGGACGGTAGTCTATTTGCCCCCTTCCAGTAAGGTCCCACCAGATTTGTGAAGTATGCGTATCGACGAAGGCTTTCGAGGAAAGGCAGCGTGTCATTTGTACGCATGCAGGACGTGACGACTGTCTTGAGGTGTCTTTCAATGAGATCACGAATCACCATCTCTCTGGCAGGGTGGTGAATCGCAATTTATATGTAATGATGGTATGTACTCAACTTAAAATCAAACACGGAGATTTTAGTCAAAGTGAGGACCAGCAAGAAAGATGGGAGTCATGTAATACACAATTTGGTAAAGATTACTTAATTGGGTTTCGTCATTCCGTCTGTAAACGCAGGTTTTCCAGGCTCTAAGTGTTATCCTTTCCACCTAGAGTCGCCAACATAACATATGGCTGCCAATGAGATGAAGATGTTCTGTATTGAATTTTGGTCAAAGTCAAAGGTCAGTGCACTGGACATCAAAGTAGCAAATGGTTACCAGACTCTAGAACATTATTCTTTCACCTAGAGTCACCATATCATACATATGTACCGGTATCATGGATGAAAATGTTTGATATTGAAATAATTTTCTTGTATTCCTATGAAACTCTGCCCAGATTTTTTTTTTTTTTTTGGAATCGGTGAAACTTTTAAAGCATATCAGGAATATGAGAAAATTTACACTCAGTGTTATGGGTTGTAGTCTTTTATAACTCTGGAATATAATATGAAATATTTTTAAAAATCTTAAATGAATTGGATCATGATGACAAGCTCCACCATACAACTTTTAAAAAGTTTCAAGTTTTAAACTGCTTGCACCATATTGTCTGTCTGTCCATCAAAACTTTTTGTTTTGTGCAAATGAGTCTCGTCTAGCAACAAAGTTTTACAAAATTGGCTTTCCATATAACCTTTTTCTAAGTAAACAAATATTAAAGATGAATTTAAGAAATTAAAAACTTCACTTGGATTGAAGTGTGTGGTCATATGATAGTCAGAATGTTAATGGTTTATTAACTTTAAATGTTAGTCCCTGAAATTTCTAGCTTTCCCATTGAATGGTGAGTTAAAGGTGAATGAATGTAGAGTGAATGATATTTGAACACAAAATGCCACATGGTGAGTGGTTAACGAACAGGGAGCAAACACAGAGCACAAACAGAACATAAATGCAAGCACAAAGTGAATGGTGGGCAAACAAGATGAACGATTATTATCAGAAATCTTGGGATTTCTTTGCCATTGTACTATTCCACATCAGATAAGAAAACAGATGATAAAACTTTTATTGAATAATTAACACCCCCTTACCACCCCACCCCCCAAAGTTTGGGGGGTGGTGGTATATGTTAGGTTTCACCCGTCTGTCTGTCTGAAATATGTTGTCCACAACTCCTCCTAAACGACTTTGTAGCGTTATAGATGCATAATGAGATATTGCATATTGTCAGGAAATTCATCTGGGACAATTTATGAATAAAATATGAACTTTGGACTTGGGCATTTTCACGAACATGTGCCTCAATGCATCGTCCACAGTGGGAGGTATTAGTCCCAATAGGAGCAGGTCTAGTTTAGTAGTACTGACATCACTAGCATAGATTAAAAGCTAAAATCAATTTTGTTTCTTGAGGTAAAAAAATATTGTATAAAGTCACAAGAAAGATGATGTATCTATACATGCATTTATGTTTCTCATGAGGGTATACATTTATTTAAGTGCTGTTAAATTTCCTGTATAAACAAAAAAGGTTTAACAACGGACTTTTTCAAACAAAATGGATAAGGAAAAATGAAAAACTTCAAGAAGTCGTTTTCACATGTTTACCGCAATTGATATTCATATAACTAAATGCATTAAATGCCACGGTGTAGATTGTAGTGGTTCCCTGTTTGACTTGTGATAATATTTGATATACATAACAAAGATCTGCCAATCAATCGGTTTTCAAAAAATATTTGTATCAATGATAAAACCCTTTACACTTTATCTATTTCCTATTCAGTCTACCTTCTTCCAATGGGAGAACATGTTTTTGTAACTTTCTATTCAGAGTCTGTTC
>CAJDSM010016774.1:23923-79148 GCA_903981925.1 Ostrea lurida | reverse complement strand
GGAACGACAACTCTGTGCAAGAGAATGGAACTGTACATGTAGCTCTCTGAAAAAAATTAACTTTGTGGCGCAGAAAAAAATGCGCACGATTCAAGTCTCATATGTATCGTTTTATTCTTGTATCGTCGTCTCCTAGATATAATAACATATTTTCCCACTATACATGTGTCCAAACATCTTCAGATATTCATTTAAAGCCCCTGACATACGACTCGAATTCTCACAGCTTCAAACGATTAACGTAGCCCTTTCAGGCACTCAGTCAATTTGAATCCCATTGCTATTTGTATTTAGTCATACTATTCCATACGAGCTATGCATTTGGTCTTCATGATCATTTATTACAAATCTACAAATAGTTAGTACACAAATTTTCTAAAGATAAGATAACCTCTGGAGTACTGACAAATGCTACCAAAAGCTTAGTCTAGTCCCTAACAAACAGTGGCGGAGGTGGGGTTAATGAAAGCTGTGAGTTTAGCTCGATTTCCAAACCTATTTGATCAATTCGTATTTAACTAAACTAGAATAATTTCATCCAAAATATTTCACTAAAATATCAGACGTTATTGTGCGAGCATGGAATGAACCGGGGTTTGAATTGACCGGATACCTAACATGGCTAAGTCAACAGACGAAATCACTTGAAGCTGTGGGTTTTCGGGTCGTATTGGGCTTTAATGAACATTTGAAGGTATGTTTGGTCACAAGTGAAATAAGGAAATGTGTTAGAAATTTTATATCATATTTAGGAGACGGCGATATACAAGAATAAAACGATATAAGATATCTGACCTCGACCATGCACATTTTATCTGTGTCGAAAATGGAAGGCATTGGGATCGATATCTATCAGAGAATTAGCATTTGGGATCGATTTCTATCAGATAATTAGCATTGGGATCGATTTCTATCAGAGAATTTTACAGTTTATGCAGCTGTTGATTACTTAGAATTGTTTTTATTCAAACCTAGAAAATTCAAAGTTCTGCGTTTCTAAGTACTGCAGCTTTAAGCTGACTTGTAAGGGGGTATAAATTTGTACTTGTCTATTTGTCCTTCAGAAACAAATTGGGGCACTGACGTGATGTTGTATTAGAAAAATAGGTTTTTTTTAAATGTGAAGAACAAGAAGCTTTAATGAATTGTTAACGTTTTCCTATTACTATACAGTGATGGAAAATATAGTACATCTTCTTATTCTTTTTTATCAAAATCGTCACAGTGGCTCAGTGGTAGCTAGAGCTCTCGCCTCGTGATCGGGAGGTCGTGCGTTCGAGCCTTTGACACAGTCAATCATGAGAGACTGTGCAATAAATTCTCGTGTATAGGTGTTGAATCCATTCAATGGTTCAGGTCATACCTCTCTGAGAGGAAGCAATTTGTTTGCATTGATCAAGTGTATCGAAACCAGGCAAGGTCACTTGTGGAGTGCCCCAATTTGATCTCTCTGAAACTTGGAAAGGTGCTTAAGCAATGCTCTTCATGGCTCATAGAAAATAAATTGTCCCTTCATTTAGGCAAAACGGAATGTATATTCTTCGATTGTTCGCAATGCAATAAAGGACTGGAACGATCTGCCTTTAAACATCAAAAGTATTACCCAAAAAACAATTTTAAAAAGGCAATTAAACAACATTTAACAAGAAAAAGCCGAGAGTTCGAAATCGCGACTTTTGTTTATTTTTAGATATTTATTATATTTATTTTTAGAAACTATATATTTGTAATTAATTGTTGTATAATGATTTAAAGTGCAGCTTTTTAATACCCTATATTTTTATTTATTATGCTCGTTACTGTTTATCTAATGTCTGTGACCAGCCAAAATCTTTCATTTATTTTGTTTATTTATATAACACCTATATGTTATATTTATGTTTATTACTATATTAATTTTATATATCTTTACAGTTGTTAAAAAATTTTTGATGTCTTGTTCGAGACCCCATTGAAAATAATAAGCTATATAAGCTTAAGGGTTATCTCAGGTATCAATCAATGTTATTGGGGCGCAATATTTTAGATATAAGATCTCAATTTCAAAGATATTTTTTTGTTTACTTAAATGAATCTCTTCAAATATTTTTGTTTACTTAATGTGTTGTCTTTTTTACCGTTTTTCCAGGATATCATTATTATATACAATATTGCCCTGTGACTTGCTGAATAAATCATATCATATAATCAATCAATCAAAATGTATGCAGCTCTTCTGATCATTTCACTTCATGCTTAGGAAAGGAGTAATGTCATAGTAATATAACTAGATGATTCCTTTAATTACTTAGAGAGAGAGAGAGAGAGAGAGAGAGAGAGAGAGAGAGAGAGAGAGAGAGAGAAGAAAGAGGAGAAGAGGAGACAGAGAGAAGAGGAGACTGCATGTGTCATTTATGGTTCAAATTAATTATAAGCGGGTAATAATGATAATTATTTCCTCATCAAAGCGCAGCTGTGTGCAAATGATCTTAACAACTGGGATATATGACAGAAATGAAAGATGAATATAAATATGAACTTCAGTTTTGAAAAATATATCAGGACATGTTCAAAGTACATATGGCTTCACGTGTGAGCACTTGATGATGTACGTGCGTGTATACTGGCGTGAAGCGTCGCATGCAGTTCATACACGGAATATTATAGTCATATATTGAATTACCTAACCATATGTGGGTGTCAAAGGCAATTGGGATAAACGGTCTAACCATGGAATGTGCCTTTTGTTCGAAGACGTTAATATGACTTTCTTGTATTTTAACATTATACGATTGATAATTCTACCACTTTGGTGGTAACTTTGATGCGCATGTTTGCGTTTTTATTTTATGGTATTTAATATTTTGTTTGCTTTATTAACATTATTGTCATTTTACAAATGTTATATATTCTTATCAACTTTCGTAAATAAAATCAGTTTTGTCGTTTGCTGATTACATATTGATGAAGAACCCGGGTGTATATTTTTTCTCTTCTTGACCTTTGGTCTTGCATGACGTTTTATTATGTAAAGATATATATGCAAGCACATGTTTTCTGGACATTGTTCTATTCATTTTTCCGGATTTTTTCTCTTCTGTTTTGTTTTTTACTTTTCAAACAAGGATGCATATCCTGTTGAGTGTGTGACGTTTTCTGCAAAGTTTACATATAGACACTGGAGGGACCTGAATGTAAGTTTCGTAAACGTTCATACTGTATTTAGATAACAAACTTTGAGATGCCAGGAAATGAGAAGTTATGTATCTGTCCGCCTCACGGTAAGGCATCAACTACTCTCCCGGCCGCCGCGTAGGAGATTGATTGCATCAATGTATGCACGATACAGCTGTACGTGTAAATTACAATCAGGCCTTGATGAGTCCATTCTTTGCACAGCTTTCATCCAAGCAGATTGAATGAAAGTTTCTTTTTTGTAAATCCAAACCACAATATAAAGATGCTGAACGCCCTTAAATGCTAGTCCCGCTCCTGCAGGAAATTCACATGTGTCGCCCCACTTAATGACTATGAAACACACAGGGCATGTATGAGTAAGCCTATTATTTTACATGATTAGAGTAAGAGGTGCACACGTCTGTGCACTAAATCTGCATTTTATTAGCTACAGAACTTCCAATGCTTAAAACTTCAAAGTTCACATAGATAAGTATATCGGATTACCAGTTCCGAGTGGTAGTGCTAGAATGAGTGTAAACAAACGAAAGGCTTCCGCGCTAACAAATTCATCTGTTACCGAGAGTGCGTTTCATTGATTCATATCTATTTCATTGATAGAATGCGATACTTCTTGATTATCAAGAATATATGTTTTGTTAAAGTACTGTAAATACAACACTCATAATGATCGATAGTAATTACTGCAGTAAAGATTGTTGAAACATGTACGCTGTATGTGTAATGGTTACTGCCCTTTACAATAATAGTCTCTTAGCTGCCTGCCGCCCGCGCATTGGACACTGCTTCGCATTTTGTTTGTAATACACATGTATATCAGGTTCGCGAGCACGATAGTATGAGGAAATTATGGACCAATACCGGTATCTTGCAATACCTGCGTTTTTCACATTTGATCACTGTCTCTTTCACACCTAACTTATTATATATCAGTGGACCTATATGTAATTCATATTTCGTGTTTTCAGTTACAGATAAGTCGATGGAATTCACAGTTATTTCTCTTCCCTCAGCAGCGTTTTTCATAGTATAGCCTGAGACGTGCATTGAGCACATCCCTGGGTTTCTGTTGTGAACTAATTTTATCGCCTTGCCTTTCGTCCAACTGTTTGACGAATTTCGGAATATCATTTAAGTTAACCTTAACCGAATATTTCTAAGTTTCATGCATTATATGAAAGTTCTTTCTATATCATTCTATATGTAGTTGTTGGGTGCGTGAATTTGTTTTTTGCCATTTTCCTGATGAATTAATAGGCGCGATGTAATTGTAATTTGTTTATGTTCCATTGCCAGACTCTAATTGTTCTCGCTAATACTGCTGCTAAGGATTTTGATCGTTATTGACACCCTTATTTTCTTCATAATCGAAACGTTTACTTGCATTTTACTGTATATTTGAACTGATTAAGATAAAAGTCCCAGGGCATGTGTGACAGGGGATGCTTACTCCTCCTAAGCACCTCTTAAGGAGTGATGAGATTCATCACTGTTAGTTATTTAAAGCATTTTTTCATAATTTAGTAAGATTTTTTCTAGCTAGGATTTACTTGTACATGTACACATATGCACGACAAACGGTCGTGTATCATCGGTTTTGTTGCTGCAGAAAGAAATGTGTTGCATGTATGCAGTTATTTTGTATTGCATATTATTAATTTTTCGTATCATTTTCATGCAGACTTAATAAAAGGATTCCTGTCCGTATGAAATGTATTCAAAATCTTTTTAGAATGTCTATAGAATATGCGATTTTAAAGGTGATTTTTTTCATACAAAAATCTTTATTACATTCTTTATGTTAGGGTGCAGATTTCCCCGATTCTCTTTCAAACACTAAATCCGCGCATGATTTGTAACAATTTCTCTTAATCTGCACAATCATGAATATGTGTCTATATATTTGAATGTTAGAAACAGACGAATGATTTAGTTTGATTACAAATTGTGTGACTTTAATGTTACGGTCGTTTACCCTTCAGCAAGTAAAGGAATGAAAAAAAAAATACAGAATCCAAAGAACAAATAATTGCCAGAGGTGATTTTGTGAATTCTTAAATAAGAAATAAATGATGTTGTGCTAACTATACAATTTACACGTCTTCCTAGTCTGAATGGTAAATGTATTCGTAGTCATCCAGTTCTTCGTAATGACTTCCACTATTTTCATTCGATGATCGGTCATTATCGTCAGTGTTTGTACCGATTATAAGTATGTTGTGTGGTCGATGATTGCTTAGATACTCTTCTCTAGCATCAGTTTGATTCAAATTTAAAACACTCGATACTCTTCCTTTATCTGCTGAGTGGTGTAATAGCGATGTGGCGCTATGATATATTCCTGTTACAGTTTCCTTGTCTGGATTGCGTTTGTCTGACAGGTTAACCAGACATACAGACGCCTCGCATACTTCTTTCTCTATGTCTCTGTCGTTTTGGGTCAAATATTTATCAAATGACCTCCCATCTGCAGGCTCTCTATATTCATTGCAATATACATTGCAATTTCTGAATTCCAGGTTGTCAGTGAGGGTTTCTTCTCCAGAATCCAATATTGCAGGACTGGGATTTCTATCACATTCCGATACTTGTATTGTTTTCTGCGTGTTCAGATTTTCTTCGTCTGTTCGAAAACAACACCATAATATCATTCTGAAATGTATTATTCTTTTAAAATCTTTAAACTTATTTAACTTTATTGAACATATTTCAGTTCTTGTCATCGAATTTATTTTGAAATGTAGCTTTGAAGAACATTTGTGTTAAATTAATAACAATAGTAACGTTAATGAACTTAAAAGATTTTGATCTTTCTATGTACGATTGGAAAGAACTTACCTCTACAGTTAGGTATCGTATCTTGATAACTTTCGTCTTCATGTAGAAAGCATGTTTCCTCTTCTGTATTAAAAAGATATATACTTAATTCTTTGCACGTTCAAATTATATAAGTGCAGGGCGTTGTCGATTAATATCAATTACAGCCACTATGGTTTCAACAGTTTCGTTTAAAGTCAGCAATTCACAAACTCGATGTTCGTTATAATTGCACACTCAATGCAACCTATCATTTGATCAAATGCTGACTGACATGTATCATACCAATCTGTATCCAATAACTTTGACTACGGATTACCGTGTCTATCTTATCAAGATAAAGAGCTCACGGCGGGTGTGACTTGTCGACAGGAAATCCTCCTTGCACCTGATCCCACCCCTAGTATATCCAGGGATCCGTGCTTGCCCAACACCTAATTTGCGTTCTGTTTAAGACTTATGGAATTAGTCATTGTTCATTATTCTCTCCCTTACATTAAAATCCTATATGTAATGCTGTTTATTACGTTTGCGTTTTCCATTTCATTTTGGTTTACAAGTGTATGTAAAAGTTACTCTGAGGGATAGAAATAAAGTTCTCACCTGTTTTACAAAATAACAAAGATTGGTAGGGTGCGCTGTTTTGGTCGTCCTCGGTCTTCAATTCATACATATTTCTGTTGTATTTTACTGTGCTGTATGGTCTGAAATTGGAATCGGAGATCCTTTCAGATATTTGATTTCCCATCTTTCTTTCGGAACTCTTGGTGGATGACGATAGAAGGTCTAATGTTTCATTCTTTGTATCTTCGTGACTTTCACCACATAGTACCATCTCTGTTTCGAATACTACTCCGTTGGTTGTAAATGGAGAACCATTGTCCCTTCTTTCGAAAATACCATGATCATGCACTACTTCACTATCTAAAATTATTAAGTTAAATCAGCCTACTAATATATTCGTCATCTTATTTGTATTTGTAATCATTCATAACTTTCAAAAGAAAACGGAAAACAATTAAGTCTACGTCTGTCACAACTTGAATGATCTCAAAAGAAGCTGATATCATTTTAATATAAATTATGGTTCAAATCTATGCATCTATTTGTGTACTAACAAAGCATTTCTATAATTACTTTCACAATCTGTCTGGAACTGCTGTATCTCATTTACGTCGTTTTGCACTGCTGGAGAGTTTCTGTCCGAAGGATTCTCCCCGGGGAAAGAAACTACATATGTAGAAGAAGCATTATAATAATGTTTCAACAGTCACGTTTAAAGTCAGCATTTTGCAAATTCTATGGTCCGATTTATGCAATGTGCTTTCGGTGGATGTGACCGGTCGACAGGGTATGCTCACTCCTAGGCACCTGATCCCACCCTGGTGTATCCAAGGGTCCGTGTTTGCCCAGGTCTTATTTTGTATTCTGTTTGTGACTTACGAGAATTATCAATGTTCGGTATCTTCACCTTTTCATCGTACAATTTTTCGTTTACAAAGACACATGTGACGTTTTTCAATAAGGTATAGTTTGTTTTTTTTACATTTAAGGTACAATTGGTTCGCAATTTTTTTGTGTATTGGATGATTTTAGCGCGGGGATTTTTGTCGAGATTTTCTCAAATGAGTCGTTTTAGTGCTTTAAATTTTGGCAGCAGGTTCATTTGACAAGTGTATCATCCATTTGAATAGTAATCTGAACGCTTTACATTTTGGCTAATTTTTCATTCTTCAAGAAAATATGAATAGATAAATGAAAAAATGAAAAATATATCCAGTGCGCCAATAGTACTTGTTATACGATGTCTTGTTTCTAAAAACAAATCCGCACCTGTTAGATCTAATTTACAATTGCCATATTTTGACAATCCCTTTATATGACAAGTACATATTTTTACAGTCAACTCTTATTTATTGCTTAAGTTTTTAGATATACCACCCTGTCGTAGGAAAGAATATTAGACAAACAATTGGCTCAGTCGGACAAAGAACCCGTGACCAATAAAATACTAGTTGTGATCTAACAGCGAGAATAATCAGGTCGATATCTTACCTAGAATAGTAATATTACTATTATATAAGATTTTAAATCATACAAAAACTTCATATCAAGGAGATTAAAATAGCTTTAGAAAATCCCAGAAACGTCTCGTTTGACCTAAACATTCATTCATGCAGGTTTTTGTTATATAAATGTAGTGCATAAGTACGCTGAACTATGAACATGAAGACAACAATGATCAATCTCATAAATCCTATAAAAGATACAGAATTAAGAGGACAAAATTGGACCTTTGGACAAACCAAATGTGGGATCAGATGTCGGAGAGTAATGTGAGCATCACCTTCTGACCGGTCACACCGCGTCAGACATTTTAAGAACGTTTCAAAAATGTACTATTGTTTTTACTATGACACTAAGACATGCACTGTACCTGAAGATTCTGTATTGTTAATTCTACCAGTGAAAAACGCATGCAATCTCTTTTTGAAAAACCTAGAATAGAAATAAAGGATCGTGTATTTAATGCAATCTTTGGAAAATTAGTACATATAATTGTAATATTTTGATACCTTTGTATGCATCTGTGAAATCAGATGTAGATGAAATGGTTAGATACTTTCATACAAAAAGGCGAAACTAACATTGTGTAAAACGTAATCATCTTAAAAACAGTTTTTTGATATCCATATTTAAGTAGCATTCATCCCTTACCATCATTTACGACAGGTCATAAAATACATTGACTGGTTTAGTAGCATAATTCACTAACTATTCAACTTACCCGGATTTAACGTAATACACCATTCCAACAATTACGCACGTTCCAATACTTCCTATCAGGAGAAAAGCTATGTTTCTCCACGTAGTTGAACGAATTGGTTTTGCTTTTGTCGTTGAATTAGAATTGATTTTCATTGCTAGTGGTGACCAGTCTGTAATGAACACGGGTAATATTAGTGTTTGCATATTACTAATTTAGCATAATTGCAGGGCATCATAACCAATTTAGAGGTTTTCATTGCAGTATTATCTTCACAAAGAAAAACATTTGGATTTAATACATTTACTATTGCTGTCAGATTTTGTCAGCCCAATTTCCTGTCTTTCACGACAATTTGCATTGATTATTGCCCCCCCCCCCCCCTGTAACAGTTGAAAATGAAGATGCAGCGTGTTATATACAAATCAAATCTTGCTCGGACTTTTTCATTCCGTAAGAAGCAAGTCCACATGGCCACAAGCATGAATCAGTTACCATCAACAGATTTAAGATTGCTAATCATAAAGACTATGCAACTATAAATGACCTATATTTTGGTAGAGACACTCCGTTGCTTGCTGTGTCCCCAGATGGAATCACCAATGCAATGAGGAGGAGTTAATAGAGAATATATCAGTATAATTAGAAAATTTCACTTACAACAGTTTTATGAAGATGAACCAGGATGAAGTATAGGTCCATGATAACAGTCATGATTATGAATCAAATACGACGAGTAAGTCGCAAAATCTTGTATTCTGATAGTTTGCTTCGTAAAACTAATTATGGACATTCCATAATCAAATGGGATAACGTGTTGATAATAAAATCATACACAATTTAGAATAGTTTTACAATTATTTCATCAAGACGCGATGCTGGAAAAAATATAACAAAAATCCAAATGGGACTAAATATACTTTATGTACTATACTTATGTAGTAAATGTCAATGCACATGTAACGTAATTAGAGACACCATGTAGCTAAATGAAACTAAAATGCTGACTGCAATTGAGATGCTTCGAGCAAATTCATTCTGTTGACCATCCGACAGATATGCTCAGGCAGTAAGATGGCTGATAAGGTGGGCACAAAATATTGAATAAATAAATTGTGTTATGTAGTGCGTCTGCACTTGATTGAGAACTCTGACTTGAATGATTTTCTTGATGTATATATAAATCATATACGGTAACCAATTTTGATGCACAGATGCGCATTTCGACAATTATGTCTCTTCAGTGATGCTCAAACCGAAATGTTGGAAATCGAAACATGAAAGTAAAACTTTATAAAAGTGAACAATGTAGTGCAAAGACTGGAGCCATATACTTCGAAGGGTCAGAGCTATGCCTGAGGGAGATAATCCTTAATTTTGATATGAATTTCTAATTTTACTATTGCAATTAAATACATATCCGTATTTCAAGCTAGTAACATTGTACATAGCAACTGGGCTGTAGAGATCTTCGGGACTAACATTCCACCAGCAGAGGCCTCGACCCAGGGGTCACAATATAAATCATATACGGTACCAATTTTTATGCACCAGATGCGCATTTCGACAAATTATGTCTCTTCAGTGATGATCAAACCGAAATGTTGGAAATCCCGAAACATGAAAGTAAAACGTTATAAAAGTGAATAATGTAGTGCAACGACTGGAGCCAAATACTTCGAAGGATCAGAGCTATGCTTCAGTATAAAAGTAATTCGTTTTTTGTAAGGATTATATAACCGTGTTTACTGGCGGTGTACTTTCATGTATTCTCTGGAAACTTTGGTTTAGTATACCGGTACATCCACGTAAATTTTGTTATATTAAGCGCTTAAAGCACTTGATAAGCACGATAAAATAGTAATTTGGAATCGTTAAGCTATACTGGTAAATCCGGGAACGACATTGAATTACTTTGATTTTGACCGGATTCTGGACTGAACAGTATCTGACAGTTTGTTAACATTGTCACGTGATAATTTAGCTAACCATTCAACCAACATTGGTCACTGATATTGTGTATCTATCGTTTGTTAGTAATTTGTTCCAGACATATCTTTCTTTCAACAATTGTAGATAAATAGTGAAACGCTTGAATATCGCTGTGATTGATTTCTGCTGCTCCTATATTTAGGGTTAATTCTGAACCAAAAGTCATATGCTCCATGTTAATTTCCCGTCCGTGATACTTCATACATACCAATACTTTTGCTGTTTAATGCGGTACTTATCGTCAAAGAAAACGCACATACCGAAAAAAACCACCCCATCATCATTTAATGAATATCAAACTTACGGCATGGCACAGGTTTTTAATAGCTTATAATTTAGGGGCAAGTGTAAAATTGTCGATATGTGTACTTTCAGCCGCTTGCTATAGAAAGCTACACCTAAGCGAGTATCCCTTTTCATTTAACACGATCATACCCGTTTGAGGCGAGCAGCCATTCACGTTGTCACATTCCTTTGTCTCACAAGAACATTTTTCTTGACATAACCTCCCAAAATATCCAGAAAGACAGCGACTTCCACAGTTTTCACCAAACATTCCAAATGGGCATTCTGTTAACAATTAAAAAAAACAATGCTTTATCTTTGTTTTATTACAATTCAGAACCCAGTGATGATTCACACCTAACACTTTTAGCATAGAAGCAAGCAGTGGAAATTTGTGGATTTTTTTATTGTCAAGCGTCCGGCATTAAGAGAAATAGTTACGGGGATTTCTGTTAAAGTCTTAAAAATGGAGGTCACATGTCACATAAGGTGTAGAAACGAAATATACATGTAACAATCACTGACACGGAATTTAACGCTATATAAAACTGTGGGACATAAACTTTATCTGTGACATCTCAATTTTTCAAAGGGGGACTAAACACAACATCTGATTGTATTTAATCAGGTATATACGTATACTCACCTTCACATATGCCATTTTCATTCTGATAAAAATTGAAGCAGCATTTCCCAGTGTTCCTAGAAAGAATGATAATTTCTTGATCTAGCTTAATTTGTTCATCGCTAATTCAAAAATTGTAATTAATAGACGTCATGCAGATCATTGCTTTCAAAGAATCAATCAAAATAGGTTCATACGAATCTTTGCAGCATTCAACATCGTAGAAATCAATAGGAATAAAAATCAGTGTAGATAAAATGTCTGTGAATTTCATCCTGCGATATCATTTGCATTTGTTGAAATAAATATAGCAGAGTAGGAAATATAAATATGTTGTAGCTGATTTCAGCACTTAAAACCATATAGACACTTACTTGAGGCGTAAACTGGTGCCAATGTAATGGATTCAAATGATGATTTTCAAAGACCCTCATTTATCAAGTGGTCCCCTTTATTTAAGTGATTTCCATTGAACACAGACATATTTTACAATCAGCATACATGTCTCTGTTTTCCTCAATCTATAAAAGAGCTCTATAATCAAAAGCACTATTCAATTAAAGTCAATCGAACGTCCATGTGATTTGATGGTCAATGACATTTACATAGCCAATCCACTATGAATCTCTATATACATTTATGGTATGAAATGCAACCCAATTCATTAAAATAAGTGAGCAATAACCATTTTTAAGTATTATCCAGATACGATTTCTCCACACTTTATACCAAGATTCCTCACGGGTAAATTAAAATCTAGGCTCTTTCAGATTATAGATAATTGCTTTTTAAACAAAAATGGCACCCGAAAATACGAATTTCTAGTCGTTGGAAACAAGACACATATTTTGTTAAAAACACTCTGATTGCCCACAAGTAGTCTGAAGTAGATATTTTAAAAGAACATGCTTGGGTTTCTTATAGATAATATTTATGTAGTCTTTGGAGACCAGGTCTTCCAACAATCCGTTGGTATTCCTATGGGCACTAATTGTGCCCCTTATTGGCAGACTTATTTTTATATTCATTGAAGCAGATTGTACAAAAACTGTTACGGGATAAAAACAAAAAAACTTGCCGTGTCCTTCAACCTTACATATAGGTATATAGATGATGTGTTATCAATTAACAATCATGATTTTCACAATTATGTCCATTTTATATATCCGAAGACCTCGATATAAAGGACACCACAGAATCTGACAGATCTGCTTCATATTTGGATATTTTACTCAACATTGACTCTAAATGGCAGACTGACAACTAACACTATATGTAAGCGTGATGACTTTAACTTTGCAATCGTCAACTTTCCCTTTCTATGTAGTAATATACCACTATCACCTGCTTATGGTTGTATTATCTCGCAGTTGATTCGATACGCAAGAGCATGCTATGCGTATGCGGATTTTTTAAATCGAGGTCAACTACTAACAAAAAAGTTGAAGTTGCAGGGTTATAACGAATCTCGTTTAAAGTCATCATTTCGCAAATTCTACGGTCGCTATAATGACCTTGTTTGCGATTACAAAGTATCACTAAGTCATATGTTGACTGATTTGTTTCATACTATTTGTTAGACTGTCATTTTCTTACTAGATTTGACTACGGTAATCCCGTTTACTTTATTTCGACTACGGGCTCACGGCGGCTGTGACCGGTCAGCAGAGGATGCTTACTCCTCCATGGCACCTGATCCTACTTCGGTTTGTCGGAGGTCCGTGTTGCCCAACACTCAATTTTGTATATGTTTTTTGGATTATGATTACGTTTAAAAACAATGTTACCTTCGCCTATTTGTATACAATAATGAAACAAATCAATTTTAGATATTTATGGATGATACAATCGATATTTATCTCGTATACATGTACATGCGCACGCGATGAATAAATGTTCTATGCCAGAAATTCTAGTCTTAGTAAATATCTACAAGGCTGCTTAGGCACATTTCAAAAGATTCCACTGAGAAATAAATAAATCATGCAGCAATGTTAAGGTTTCCAAAACTATGTAAACTTCGTAAAAATAGCACTTTACAAATCTCTTATTACCTCGCAAAAACAAATCATCATGTAGTTGTTTATTATTTGAACAAAATAAAGAATATTCAATATAAGAGATAGAGACTCCTCTTTATTGAAAAATGGTCGTTTCATTTACGTGATCCGATATCAGGTTTTCGCAATAAATCGCCTCGGCACGAGTGAAAGATCCTATAGCATTGAAATACAAAATAGTCGGCTAAAGTGGAGTAGATCGTATAATTGTCACGATGGTGGCAGCAGTAAGATGAATAGTTGAAAATAACGCACAGTGCTCAATACAAATAGGCGAAGGTAACATTGTGTCAAACGTAATCTCATACATGTGTATCCTAAACGAGGTACAAATTGAAGATGGGGAACACGGACCCATGAATATACCAAAGTTAGGTGCTTAGCAGGAGTAAGCATCTCCTGTCGACCGGTTACACCTGCCACAAGCCTTTTATCTTGATCATGTAAAGAGGTAATCATCAGTCAACAACCGTTTACACCCGCCGTGATCCCATTATCAACAGAGAGGACCATAAGCGTACTGTACGTAGTGGAAATCAACGGTCAAAGTGTACACGAGAAATCTTGCTATGATTATGTCATATGAATGTTGTGTGAGGTAAAGGCAAAGATAACGAACAGTAATCTGAGTGAGACTGTTTGGCTAAGATAACGATTTGAATTTACAGGGAGAAGCCAGGGACACATGGAACCACCTGTTCTGTCACATGGAGAGAGACATCTCAATATCCAGAGTTACACGGATGTAGTTTCACCGTTCGCGATTCCAGATGTTACAACACTTTCCACCGAAAGGTAGCACAGTGCTAAGTTCATACATAGATAAATTTGGGATTATTTCTATTTGAAATATTGTATCATAAATGCCTTTCTTTGCGATGTGAACAAAATAAAAAATCAAACACACAAATGATGAAAATAAGATTTTTTGCGAAAAGAAAACTTATCATTTTACTGCACAACATTGATTCTCATACCTTTCAAATTATCGAAGTTTTAATAACCGCTGTATTGTGTCATGTTTAGCAAAATAACACTTGTAAACATGTATAATGTATTGGTAATCATTGAGTGCTGTTTTTTTTATCCTATAGTCTCCCATGTGATAACCGCCTCTTGCCCTCCATCGGGAACGGCCATATTGCAATTGTGGTTGAAGGTGACACAGTTTTTATAAATGGTCTCTACAATGGACATAACATAACCAGTCACCGTGCCAAACTTCCGGCTGTGTTCATAAAGAACATCGATATGAAATGTACTGATCATCTCAAAACAAACTACACTCTTGATTTAGCAGCAGGTAAGTTCATATTTTAAAATGTATTTTGTATCAGTTTTATGCCCAAGAACTTATATGATGAAAAACTGTAACGTAGCTCCAGACCTTCCCACCTTAACTACACCCACGCAACTTTCATCCAGATTTGGAATATATAATATTTTTGATTCAGAAATTCTCCGATGGTTCTTGAATCAGAGAATATTGCTTCCTTTTATAAGTTATTTATAATAAAAAAACAAATGACGGATTTGTGTGGAAATCTAAACATGCTCCCCAGCAAATGTCAATTTCAAATGTAATAGCATTTCGGATCCTGATGAATTGTTGATATGGCTTGAACACGTATCACGTTTCAAAAGATGTCGATGTAATGACAAAGATAATGAACATTGATCAATCTCGTAAGTCCCATATATAATACAAAAACACACCGGAGGTGAGATCAGGTGCCTAGGAGGAGTAAGCCTCCCCTGATGACCGTTCACACCCGAAGTGAGCCCATAGTCTTGATCAGGTAAACGGAGCAATCCGTAGTCAAATCAGTATGTGGAAAACTGCTTAAAACAATGGCTATAAAACATATCAGACAGTATTTGAGTCAATGGTAGATCATACTGGTAAACTAGATACATGTAATTGTAACGACCATAGAATTTACGAAATGCTGCCTTTAAACCTGACTGTTGAAACCCCTGCAACAACACGTTTGTAAGTAGCCTGCCTCGATTCCAAAACTGATCATACGCAGAACAAGCTCTTGCGTATCGAATAAGTTGAGAGACATACACACCATATGCAGGTGATGGTGGAATATTGCTACATAAATATGGGAAGTTGACATTGGAGAAGCTGAAATCGTCCCGTTTGTCATAAAGTTGAGTAGTAAATAATTAAAATATCCAAGTACGAAGCATACATGGAAAACTCAGTGTTGTATTGAATCGGAAGTATTGGAAGTAAAAGATTACATTAAAGCCGTTTTGAATACAGCAAAACTTAAAGGTATTGCATGATAGAGGTTATATAAAACGCTCTCGTTTTGAATCAAGCCCCCCCCCCCCTACAGTGGTGCATGAACCTACTATGGTGGACTTTTTCAATTTAATGTCATTTTATATTGAGACATAGTAATGCTATTTAATTCCTGTTGTCGTGTATGGAAAATACTGTTGTCATGTATAGTTTTTCTTAGTTAATTTGTTCTAAGATCACAGTGTATACATTTTTCTGCATTTTCAAAATGTATTAATTGTCATTGCGAGGGCCATAATGATATCTATATTTCTTTTTCTGTATGGGTATAGTATATTGTTTGTATTTTATTTGTTCTGGGGCCACCACGTAATTTGTATATATTTCTATGTGTGGATAAAATTAGTCTCATGAACGTTATTACCCAGTAAAATTGTTTTGAAATTGTCATGGAAATTCAACAATAGGAAATGTATTTTTTAAATATCTTCATAATCCACTCATGACAGGAAATGATCCAGTTTAGTAGAAACCTGTACACGACATTTGTGTTGCATAAATTTAGTTTAAAGAACATTTCCAAATCCTCCAATTTAGGTATGTTTGTCGAAGAATTCAAGGGTAAGGACTTTTCCATCGAGTTTAAGATCTTTGCCCATCGTACTGTTAAACAGCTACTAGTTACAATGGTCACGGTTAAAAACATGGGCTCCAACACTCTCAGACTTGGTCTAAACACAGCAAAGATTGCGGACACCGAGGATGTAGAAATCACGTCCTCCATCACGGACTCGATAGGGTAAAGTCACTTTCTGATATTTCAATACCAAAATTATCGATCAAATTCTTTGAGATTTCAGTGGAATTTAGTTCTTTGTTTTCATTCATATTCTGCTTGAATGTCAAACTTTTATTTGATAGTGTAATAAGTGGAAGAACAAAAGAATGGGAATATGAAGTAACAGGACTGCAAAACGTGACCATGGTGCATACACCAATACCAGAAGAGATTGTTGTATCGCCATTCAAACAAACAACTCATCTTTTTCTTCTCAGCGTGGACCTCAATCCAACTATTGCCAAAGATTCCTTTCATAAAGGTTAGATGTTGCTCTGTACAGAACTCAATCCTCTTATTCAAAATGTTACATACTCTATAACTTTCCAACATGCAACTCCCATTTGAAAATGTAAAAGTCAATCTGTCTTGCGCGAAGGAACCATGGTTTTAGGAAATTAAAGAGATCTCTTGAAAAACGCGCTATTCTATAAATATGCAGTGTTTCAGAATATCCATCTGCATCGCAGTGGCGTCTTGGTATCAAAGATAATCATACAATATACATGTATTTGTTTTTCTTTAGGTGTTGAAATGTTCTTTAGCCAGACTCTTGAATCCAGTCATGTGAACGCATGGGCGGATTTATGGGGGAGTGGGCGTATTGATATCACGGGAAACAACACGCTGGCCACCCTGGCTTATTCATCTCTATACTACATTTTGAGTTCTCTCCCACTGGAAGAGTCACATGACTTTGTCGGTTTGTCACCAGGTGACCTGGCTCATGGATCAGGATTTCAGGTTTAAAAAAATGCTAGTATTAATACAATGAATCTTATCATACAAAGTGATAGAAACAGTTTTACATCTTGACTAATTTAGGCACTTCACTATATGAATAGTGTTCTTAACGTTTACATATACATGATTATGGTCCTTGGAGTTTCATTATTTATCGTTCCTATTTCATTAACTGTAAAGGTAACACGTGATTACGATACTCTGAGATTCAGTATTTATCTTTCCTGTTTCATTACCTGAACAAACTACTCTTGGCATTCTAGTGGTTAAGAAATACCAAATATAAAAAAGTAATAAAACAAGAAAAACAAACTTTGTTACTTCGCCATTTTACACTACTGCATAGAGAACACGAAATTGTGATACTCGGAAATTCGGTCTTTATGGGGCCTCATTCATTAATTCGACAAATAAGACGTAATTGCAGCAATTGCCTGTTTGGTCCTATTGTTTCATTAGAAAGGTCTGTATAGAAAACACGTAATTACCATTCTATGAGCCCCAGTCTTGATTGTTTTTCTTTCACTAAATGCAAATTCGTATTTCTCTTTTCCTTTAGGATTACATGGGTCACGTGTTCTGGGATCAGGAGACGTGGATGTATCCACCGATATTGTTGCTGCACAGTAAGATTGGAAAGGCTATTGTAAAAACCAGGACAAGAACCCTTGAGGTGGCTAAAGAAAACGCTAAAATGAGAGGATACAGGGGTGCTATGTATCCCTGGGAGACTGCACTCTCAGGTACAGCACAACTATCTATCTATTTATCTATCTTTCTATCCTTCTTTCTATCTATTAATCTATCTATCTATCTGTATAAACAACATTAAATTCGATGGTAAAAACGTCATATATACAAAAACAATTTGAAATACACATGTACTGTTCTGACCTTTCTCCACAGGATTTGATGTAACGGAGATACCAATATATAACCTTAATGAACAGCACATCACAGGGGATATTTCATTTGCTATTCGACAGTACCTCTATATGACACATGATATCCAATTTCTGCTTCAAGAAAGTGGTAAAGAACTGGTAACGGAAATAGCCGAATTCTGGGCATCACGAGTTCTGTTCAACGAGTCAACTACCATGTACGAAATTCATGGTAAGCCCATCTTAATGTAAATCATATCAGATAAAGACGGTATTTGTTGCATCAATTTTCATACAATGTGAATGAAACTTGCTGCAATTGTTAATTGTGAATTTCATGAGTTTTGAAAATAAAACATTTTCTCTTTTACTACCTTAGATGTGATGCCACCAGATGAATATCACAAGCTAGTAAATAATTCTGTCTTTACCAATACCGTAGCGAAATTGAGTCTTCTACTCCCGGAAGTAGTTGGGAAATTAACGAACACCGACCCAGACTATCGTTACAGACAAATAGCTGATCGAATAATAATTCCTTATGACAAGCAGGTCGATTATCATCCTGAGTTTGATGATTACACAATAAGTGAGATTTTGTTTTTTCGCATTTTGAATGAGACTTAATTGATCAAACGCATATTAATTACAATAAAGGAAGTTTCCTTTTACACATACGTTGTATATTTATTTGGTAGACACTACCGTAAAACAGGCAGATGTTGTTTTGTTGGGATATCCACTGATGTTGGGGATGCCGGGTACTACCAGAAAGAATGACCTCCAGATATACGAAGCGGTTAGTTTCTGAATACAATATTATGAAATTAGCTTCCAAGTGCTAGCATCGTCCAATTACACCAACATTATCATGTTGCGGACAGGCTATTCGTAGTTCACTTTGGGTTAATTAATATTGATTCCCATACCTAGATACTGAGTAGATAGTGGTTGGTTTATTAATGATCTATTTGAAATGCACAACTCCTCTTGCATTCAGCTTCCAGTTTGGTAAGCTGCATAGAAATCAAGGAGGAACACATATCATGTCTCTTCAGGACTAATTAATGAAAAATAGAATGTGGTGTAAAGAGAGGGCATTGTTTACCGCCTCTCTCAAGCGCTTTAAACTGTTAATGACGACGGATATAATTCGTTTCTAAAAATAGAGATTTTATTCAAATTTTGATATCAATTAAATTATGTATTAATTAGTTAAAATCAACGGGAAAAAACATATAGTCATCGTTCATATTTTCTGTGGGAAAATGATAGGAAATCTCCATTGTGCGATATAAAAGTGATATTAAAAAAAATCTAAAATAGAGTTTTAATCCAAAACGAAATAATAGTAAGGACACAATACGCTTAAAAATTATAAGGAAAAAGTGTAGGTCATCGGCCAAATCTTTCAGGGGGCTGTCTCAAAGGGTGATTTTTGACAATTTTCACATGAAATGTGTTGCCAAGGAGAGAATAAATAAGTATTTTCTACTTTTAGCGTCAATATTTTCCATTTTTAATAACTATATAGATTTGGAGAATGTCATTTTTTATATGTACAAGCATTGAATCATTGTATAGATATTTTAGGGGCGGTTCAAAACATGAAATATATATAAACTGTCATAAATTCAATGATTCAAATATAAAACATAGCATTGCGGCTTGATACGATGAACTTGTAGTACACCTTAAATGTTAACACTTCATTGTTATCATATTTTCACAATTGTTAAACTTTCTAAATAACTACAATAAAGCATGCGTATTTTGATTGAAAAGAGACAAAACAAATATACATGTACTTGTCGTCAGTTGGAAAATATAACATCGATTTCCCGCACAAAGCGGCATTGTGACGTCAAATACAAAGACCAGTGACATGTTCAACGTCACCACTAAATAATATTCATGATAAATATGCTGCCGTAGACTTTCAACAATTAAAGAGAAGATTTTTTGTTTATGCCTATGAAGTTGCATATGCGCGGTTTTCTGCGGCAGAAGCACGAAAATTCTGAATTTCGAATTAGGTCTGTCGTCGTTAATTTGAAAACGAGATTATTTTCAAACTGAGACTGATATTTTGTACAAGGTACAAATTTTCTGTGTCCGAATACTTGTTTTGTAAATTGAAGCACTATTTTATAAAATAAAAGTTTCTTATAAGGTACCTGCATTATGTCGTGTTATGCTCCGATGAAACTTTTGGTGAATTAAGTTGAATCAGTTTGTGTTCTTTGATTTCAGGTAACACCTAGTGGACCAGCTATGACATGGAGTATGTTTTCGATAGGAAATTTGGAGATAGGTGATATTACAGAGGCTAATACTCAGTTTCTGCGACAGCTCCAGAACGTTGCCAAACCTTTCAATGTGAGCAGCAGTATCTGCCTCGGATAGATATAATGCATATCTGATCTCTCTCTCTCTCTCTCTCTCTCTCTCTCTCTCTCTCTCTCTCTCTCTCTCTCTCTCTCTCTCTCTCTCTCTCTCTCTCTTCGAGTCTTGCATACATCACTGAAGTACATATGAACGAGAAAACATCCAAAATACAGTAACCATAAAGTATTTGGGTAATGAGAAATGAATCATATACGTCACACGAAGCACATAATTCTAGAACTTTTGTTATAATTTTTCTTGCATAGTTTACAAGATATGTTAAAGTTTTTTTAAGTGCAAAACTTTAGATATCTACATAACCCGAAAATTTACTGTTATCTTTTACAGGTGTGGACAGAGCTCTCTGACGGCACAGGGGCTGTCAATTTCATAACAGGAATGGGCGGCTTTCTACAGTCACTTTTGTTTGGTTATGGCGGTTTCAGACTTCACCCAGATAGAATTGACTTTCACGGACGACTTCCTCCGTCCACCATGTCCTTCAACATTGCAGGAGTGGATTATCTGGACGGTTCTATAGACTTTTCTTTTCTAAATGAAACAACTACAGTTTCTCTTACACGTCGGGCTCGGTATCCTCTTAAACTTCGAACAAAATATCAGAACATTATGTTATCTTTGGGAAATCCAATAACGTTTAAAAACACTGAAGCATCCATTGTGCCTGTCCTGTAAACATTACTGTAACCACTTTCAATCCAATGTATGATACAATTACTTGATAAAAATGGTTAATATACACGGTCATAGGCATATTATAAAGAATCAACTTCAATGGACTTGAATTTGTGTTTTTATTTACATAATATTTATATGCATAGTGTGTTTTGCCACTTAGCTATTGAATGTGCAGTCATATGTATTCTCTAAGAAGGTATTTAGTTATTCGTATTCTTTGAGTTTGCAGAGACACAGTTAGGCATTAGGGTATGCTGAGTGTTTCTAAAATAAAACTGATTGGTATACATATGTACACATTTGTTTGTTCTCTGTGTGTTCAGACCGTATTCTATATCATGATCACAGATATTTGCAAGGATTTTATTACCAGAGGAAGTCATCCGATATGGTTGACCTTGACATTCAGGGAATGTCCTTGTCTGAGAGATTCTTATTTACAATATTATAATGATATTTGTGATTCTGTGTACTGTTATTAATTATATAGATTACATTAATTATTTTTAAATATGTTGCTAAAGAAATATACATACTTTCATCATCAACTTTGTTTCACCACTTCTGTCGTAACATATTATTATGAAACAGCTGGAATGATTGTGATTGACTGATTGACTATTTTTAAACCTTTGGATTATTTTCTAGTACATTGTATATTTCATTTCGACAGATCATGGACAATACTTAAGCTTGCTTCTATTGCATGTAAAAGTAATAGACCTGATATCAGATGAAGCGAAAAACCGGCAGGAAATACTTGCACTAATCATGAGACGTATTTCGATTCATAATTGTATACACAATTGGAAACATCGATCTCTAGCATTCCAATGTAAATCTGAGTGATAACGAACAGTGATCAATTTCATAACTCCTAATACAAAATGAAGAGTTGGGCAAACACGGATCTCTGGATAAACAAGAAGTGGGACCAGATGCCTATAAAGGGAGTAAGTATTCCCTGTTGACCGGTCACCCGCCATGAGACCTTTATCTTGGTCAGGTAAACGGAGTAATCCGTAGTCAAAATAAGTGTATGAAAGACGGCCTAATCATCGGTAAGAAACACGCCATACAACATAGGACCCAATGACAGGTTGTATTGGCAAGCTAGATCTTTATAACAACCACAGAATTTGTAAAATATTGACTTCAAAGGAAACTATTAAAATCTCTGTAATATCGACTTGTTTGTCAGTGACCTTCCTCGGTTTAAAAGTTGATCGTCCTCAGGGACCGGTCAATATTTATTGGGGATGGACCTGTGCATTCCATATACTATTATATTAAAAAACAATGTCCTATACTCTTTGAATATACCAAAAAAGTCTCTGTCCTATATCAGATAATTGCATAAAAAAGTATGTGTCCTATCAATTAATAAAATGTGAATGTATAAATTGAATAGGCTTTTACTTCATTTATTTGACTGGTTGATAGACTGGAAAGCCAAAATAGTGTCACTTCCCTGTTATATTTCACATTGGGAAAAATAGCGAAGATGATATTTCATAATCATCAATGCACATCCTTGGACTTTATCATAGAGAACACTGATTGTACTTCAAAGCGGACACTATTTATTAAAGGTAGTTCGAGGGTATACATGTGTTACACTGAGCATCCATTTCCCTCATCTAACAAATTTAGAATTAGCTATAAATAAGGTTGTGAAAATGCTTAAATATAGTTAAAAGATGATAATGAAATAAAAAATAAACACAATTTGCTTACTATGTATGTTGACTTTAAGCTTTATTTGAATATACTTATCATAATAAAAAGGATTTAATTTACAAAGAAATTGCAGGAGAAAATCGCATTTTCTAGGGTTTGTGGGGAAAATGTGGCCATATATCCCTATTTTTATTTTCAAAAGCAAAGGCAAGAACTAACTATAAAATGAATGAAAGTGATTTAATATTTTTTTCTATTATTTCTGGAAAAATACTGATTTACCCTATTATTTCAACACAAAAATATAGTAGCATTTTCACTATTTTCACTGAAAGATTCTGAGCTTACACAGTGACCCCTATTATTTTTTTCATTTTATGTATGCCTTTTTTAACAAGCCTTTAAAACTAAAAAAAAAAAAGTGTACTAATTTTAACATGAAGAAATAAGAGCCCAGAAAATACGTTTAAAACTTGGCAGAAAAGAGATCCCAATACGGATCAAGACTATGGGCTCACGGGCGGGTGTGACCGGGTCAACAGGGGATGCTTACTCCTCCTAGGCACCTGATCCACCTCTGGTGTGTCCAGGGGTCCGTGATTGCCCAACTCTTGTTTTTGTATTATATTATAGGACTTACGAGATTGATCACTGTTCGTTGTCTTTGCCTTTACATTCAATTATTGTCCTCCAATTCACAATTTCTATGATGACACTTTCCTTGTTGAGCATAATTTATTGAAATTACAGTCGCTCAGAAAGTCGACATCAAGCGTTTCTTGGAATATTGCTTGCCCCTCCAAATAGTGTTGGGGATATAAACATTAACATTTAGAAATGAATATTGAACATAATTGAATTTGATGTTGGTGTCGACATAGTCTCGTGCAACCAGACGCTCGGCCTATCTCCGTAAACCGAGAGTCTGGTAAAGATACTAATAACGTTTGTAACGTCAAAACGAGGCTTACCAGAATCCTGGTATGTGTTATGATTGGCTGATCAGGCCACAATCGAAAATAACGACTATCGAAAGAAAGCTGTAATAGATTGAAAGTAGACGTTTAAGTGTGAGAATTTACAAGTAAGTGTTTAGAAATATAAATGATAGAAGAGAAAAGGATTTATTAGCTGTTCTACCTACGGGAACTGATAAAACCGTTGCGTATTTAATTTTACACAAAAATTACTTTGGAGGGCAAAAGTGAAGCATGATGTTCCAGTTTGACAGCGACGCGGTTTTTCTGTTGTTATTGGTATTTTTTCCCTTTAATATCATAAATGAAGTTTAAGTTAATTAACATCAAATCTTTCGGAATTGACTGTTTTGTGGGGGAGATTCAAACCGAAACTGAATTAGCGCTCCCTAGGCGTATCAGTTATTATCGCGGGTCTTTAACAGACTTCTCTGTTCGTCGGAGATATTGCGTAGACACCGAGTGTCTGGTTTAACGAGACTAGTGTCGACAAGTATATGATTTCAACACCAGGAAGTTCATTTCTTATATTAATAATATCAAATAATCCGTTCAGAATATCCCGGAGAGTTTAAAAAAACAACATTTTTTTAATATACCTAAGACAGTTTTAAAAGGAAATAAGGAACAAGTCGTCTTATACTTTTTTTCGTTTTAATGACAATACAGCACATTTACGTATTTTTAAAAAACCGGAAAATTTGACTGGATTGCATCTCCGACGATTTGTAAACAATAATAGCGAGCGAATTGAATTTCCGCTGAAGAGAATGTAGCTAGATCTAGATATGATTATTTTCGCTACTTCTGATGGGTGTTGACCATGTGGTGTAAATAGAGGGTAATGTGACTGAGTTCCATTGGTACAGAATGCAATATTTTTTGCGGTTACTGTGGAGGTCTTAGATTTTGGGTGCTTCACCCGCCAAGTACTTTATCGAACAGAGATTGCAGTGAAACAGTTTTGGTAATTTTTCAGAAAAGAACACAACTAAAATGTATCAAAATGAAATGTGAATTACCGAATAAATAATCTTGGGGCCTTTCAGAACTCACTTCTAGGTTAGCTTTTGGAACCGTAGCTCTTATCACAGGAATCTGTAATTTCTAATCTGATCAGATGCAATAGGAAAAAATTATATGGTAATATAATTAATGCGACACAGGTATCTGAATTTTTAATATAGTAAATAGATATCATAGGGAAAAAAAACGCATATTTATATATAAAATACCACCACATAGATATCATTCTTTTTCCTATTATATCTATTTATTGATTAAAATTCAATACCTGTACCAGGCGCGGATCCAGAAATTTTCCAGGAGGGGGGGGGAGGGGGGGGGGGGTCCAACCTTAAGTATAATCTGTAGAATGCACAGAATATGAAATAACTAATTTATTTGTCATTTCCCAGTAATATCGGCGATATTAAGCTTTGCATAATTCCAAGGGAATTCGCATGTGTACTCTTATGGGTCCTTAATATGTTTGATTTTGTGATAGTTGCGGTCCGCAACTTATCACAAAATCAAACATATAGGACCATAAGAGGTACGGTTCCGCAGCTAACATCTAGGTGAGAAAGGGACGAAATACCAAGGCAAGGGACACTAAAATTCTATCATGGATCCATACGACAAAGACATAATCGCAGACGTGTAAAAACACAACAGACCACCGCATCAGGTTATCTCATACATTTGAAAACCTAGGTGGTCAAAATATCCTCAAGTTGAAGGTATTGTTGTTGACACTGAAGTAAGTGAAGCCTAAAGATATTCAATTTTGATACTATGGGTTGTTAATGTGTGGTTGCATTTGTTGCATTATACCATATCTTTCTCCTTCAAATATCAAAAAGAAAAAATATGTATGGTACCCCTATTTCTAGAAAAACCATGAAGTCTTCAACAATGAGAAAAACCCATAACTCTCATAGCAAGTTCATGTTTTCTTAAAATTAAAAAATAGTTAAAATAAAGGTATTTTATTGAAATATGCCTTTAGTATATGAATTTGAGACAGGAAATAAAGCATGAAACATAGCATGAAATTAAACAACAAGTAAAGGTGATCTAAAATATCACACTGCTTGGTTGTTTGTTTTTTGGGGTTTTTTTTTTTTTTTTTTTTTGTTTTTTTTTTTGTTTTTTTTTTTTTTTTTTGAAATTATTATACATGAACTATAAAAATGTGCTGTCCTATCAGTGCTGAAATAAAAGAGTTAGTGTCCTAATCAATAATTAAGCAAAAAAAAGCTGTGTGTCCTATTACAATTATGCACCGTCAACCCCCCAATAAATATTGACCGGTCCCTCAGGACAAGCTCTTGCCTATCGAATCATTTGAGATGCATAAACATCATATGCAAGTGATAATATAATTTGCTACATAAAATGGGAAGATGGCAACGAAGAAGCTGAAATCATCCTATTTGTATAATGTCGAGTTATTTTGCCCGTTAGCATATATGCTCTCTAAAAATCTAAGTACGAAGCAGATGTGGAAGACCGTGATGTCTTTTATTTCAAGTTCACTTTGACATAGAATCAACATATGAATGGAAGTGATAATCAGTAGATAAAGTGTCGTTGAATTATTAAAATGTCGAACTGAAGGCCAGAGCTAGATATTTTTTTCTACTCCCGCAGAAGCATTGTAACAAATTCTTAATGTAAAAACAGGTCAGTAACAAATGAGTACAGTCCGTGCCTATGGGAATTCCAACAGACTGTGCATCTGAATTTCATGTAAACAAATTTTATTTCGCATTACTTTTTCAAGACAACAAAAAAGCGTAACAATATGCACAAATGAGACAATACATCATTATTTGAAATCAATACCAATTTTAATTGATCGCTGAAATAATGGTAAAAAAAACTGTACAAATAGTTAAATGAGAGATTACATCACTCTCTTAGTTGAAATAATTCATATTGTCTAAGTTACTGATGATAGAAAAACAACACCGACATAGAACTAAGTATATGTAGTGTTGATGATATATGAATCATGTCTAATTACGAAGATTCCTCCAGATCTTATACATGTGGAATAGACATCCTGACATTTTCTCTTCATAGGAACACATCCAATAACGCTTAGAGAGCATTAGAAGAAGAAAAAATTACCAAAGGTATTCCGTTTGTTTGCTTTCTTTCTGAAATTTTAGAATAATTAGCTGTTATCGGAATCTGAAGCACCGTCATTAGTACTTGTACTCAGATAGGCGTCTTCACTGTCAATGACACTCAGATTACCGTTCACACTATCAATGACATTCGGGTTACCGTTTTCATTGTAAATGGTATTCAGATCATTGTCTAGCTCACACACATGCATCAGACTGTATGGATATGCATCACATACTGACATTTTGTATCTCGGGGTTTGTTCCTCAGAACACTTTCTTATCTCAATTTGATCTCTGTTTCTCTGAAAGGACAAAACGTTGTATTGAGAATTGTCTCGACAATGTGCGTACTGGTTTTCATCTTTATCTCTTCCTCTCCACTCTTCTCTACTGCTTGCTTCCATTTGATTTATGTATTCATCCTGATGTTCATTTTGAGCTCCTTTTCGAAATGCTTTGGCATGCGCTTGACTGCTTTCTGCCAGAATTCTTTCATTGTGTATTTCAATCATTCTTGAAGATCTCAAATCTGCATAAGCATTTTCTTCGTCAACCGTTTCTGCTCTTTGGCTATAGGCATGGTCAGGTAACTGATTTTGATGCTGATAGTCTTCTCCTATATTAAGAACATACAAAAACAACACTTTTTGGGTTTGTTTCATTGATTGTTTGCATACCAAGGGAGGGGGTAAATTAGCAATGTTCATGCGTGTTGACAACTTCAATATATAAATAATAAAAATAAGAATGATATTGATAATATTAACATTATTTATATAGCAATCTGTAGAGCGATTTATCATAGGAACAATACATCGGCATGAAGATACATGTAGATGTCAATTAAATTATCTCAAATGGAATTGTCAAGTAATTAGAAAAAATCTAAAATCAACTGATAATGCCATACTTTTTGATACAACTGCTGACAAAAAAGCCTAAATTGAACGCAGGTATAAGCAAATGCGCTTTAAAACCCTTTGGAAAGGTAGGCACAATGTAACATGTGTAAATATGGTTGTGTATATATGGTTGTGTATATATGGTTGTGTTTATATGGTTGTGTATCTATGGTTATGAATATTTGGTTTTGGAATTTTCTGATTTATATACTACAGATCTAAATAGCAAGTATTTCTAACATGACAATTTGTGGGACGAGGAACAGCGATTTAATCAGTTTTCATACTCACCTTCAGTGTCATTATTTTCTTCATTCGTTTTGTCATGAGTCCTCCCGAACCTACAATATACAACTTAGTGAATCATTGATTTAGTGATTTAGTAATATTAATACATGTATACACCAATATTTATTTGTTAAGCCAAGTTATTTTTGATGGGAAATTACCTCAACTTTAGAGAAAACAGCCCCATGAATACTATCATCGCTACAGTGGATCCAACCAAGGCAAATGCAATATTCTGCCACGTGTGCTTTTCTTTCATACCATAATACGGATTGCTTGCCGTCCCTGGATAGGGTGTTGCAAATATAAGAAAAATAAATATTTGATGGGCACGTTTCAATCATGCATTTTCTTTAATTGTACACTTCCTCAATTTGGCTATCGCAATTTTGTTTAATGTCGGTGAAACATGGGATGGACGCTATAATGACCTTGTTTGCGTTACAATTATCACTAAGTCATGTTGACTGATTTCATACCCTTTGTTAGACTGTCATTTTCGCACAGAGATAACCCCGTTTACTTATATTCGACTACGGGCTCACGCGGGTGTGACCAGTCAGCAGATGATGCTTACTACTCCATGGCACCTGATCTGCTTCGCTTTTGTCGGAGGTCTGTGTTGCCCGACACTCGATTTTGTATATATGTTTTTTGGGAGTATGATTACGTTTAACACATTGTTTACTTCCCAATTTTTAGACATACAGCGCACTGAAATATTCTTTCATTGTTTTTTTTCTGTCTTTTTTTCTACATATTTCAGTATTAATAATTCTTAGTACACATTCATTTACATTTTGACATAATGAACATAAAAGCACAAGTGTTTTATTTAAAAATTATCTACACATTCCACACAATCGTAAATCGTTATGTAAGAAAGCATATTGTAATTTTGTTTTCTTCAGAAATATAGAGGAATTAATATAATAACAGAAAACAAGGTCAGCTTCCAGAGAAACAGAACATCAACCTTATAAGATAAGGGTATAATATGTATGCATAATGAAACGTATTCAGTAATAAATCTTCAAATTAGTAGAATTAAAACATGTCAAATTTAAATGCATGGTGTAGCATTTTAAAAGGTACATATATATGGTAAGTGCAATTTACAATCATGAATTCTAATTCAATATTGACATTGCGTCATGAAACTAGGCTGATATGTACAATATGTGCTTCATCTGGCGTCTCTTTCGACCATACACAATATTAACCAATTTCTCGAAGTTGATTTTCATGGAGTAACATTTCGAATTCCCAGCCTCATCACCAACTTGAGATCCTCAATGGTTGTCAGCTTTGGTGTGGATTAGTTATGGCGACCCGATGCAGTCGGTCCTAAACGAGATCAGTTTCCCCCATACGTTTTTCGCAATTATTCAATACCGTGCACATATTTGTATGCTGGGTAACCATACATTGGAAACATCAATCCCCCACCCACACGGTGTTGGTATTAATTTATGCTTCAGAAAGTGCATAATACCGGTCACTGTTTAGTCCCCATTTCACCATCAGGTTCGAAGAAAAATATATTCAATAACGCCAGCGGAACTGAAAGTTGTCCTAGCTTTGATTGTGTCATCACCATTGGTTTCCCATCTCGTCTATTCATCAGGGACGTTAAATGGAAGTGAGATTTACCAGTAGACCACACTTTGTCGAAAATATAAATGAAATGTTGAAGATAATGAACAGAAATCAATCTCGTAAGTCCTGATTTCCTGAAAATTTGTTTGCATGACAATTAAACTATAAAAATTGTATGTTAAACCTTTTCTTCTAAGCAAACCACACGACCGTTATACCATAAAGGTTGTCCGCAAACTTTATCTGCAACCCTTGTATGATTGAAAGCTTATCAAATGGGATGTAAAACAACAATTGCAAGTAAAGCCATCTATCTATTCATGGGTCAAATGAGGATGCATGTAATTAATCCACGTGTTGGGTAAAATAAAAATGAAAGAATACCATCTGTGTAGGAATGAGTAAAACTTCGGACAGTTGTCAGATCATTACATCCATGGACAAGGTCGCAAGTCTCATGAGAACAGTTGCATTTCTGCAAGCAAAGTCGTCCGAAGAAGCCAGGTGGGCATTCTCCTGTACAGTTTATGCCAAATGTACCGAGTTGGCACTCTGTTAAAGGAAAATATATTTTGAAATCATGTTGGTTTTTCCATACTTCATGGTACAAAATGAACACGTCGTATAAATTTATCTTGAAACCTGATTTGTTTCTTATTGCAGACACTGACGTATCCACAAGGGAAATGGGGAGTTTAAAGCAATAATGATAGGAACTTGTAATATGAAAAAATAATCTGGTTTAAACGGAAAGTGTACTAGCATATTCAATATAAGTAAACAAAAGCAAGGCTCGAGCCTTGTTTACATAGTGAAGAAAACCCAAATGAGATGTGAGAATCACTAGAAACTGATTAATTGTGTTCAGAATGAACTTGTTATATGAAACAATCTGCTTTAAACGGAACGTTTACTAGCATCTTCAATATAGGTAAACAAAAACAAGGCTCGAGCCTTGTTTACATAGCGAAGAATTTAAGTGCTGCATATCACTTGTACATGTAACTCAACAAATGACGTTCAAATGCATTGTAAAGCGCTTTGAGTACTTAGGTAGATAAGGCGCTATATAGATCCAATCATTATTATTATGTTTTGCTGATCATTAGACATACCCTAAGTGGGCATTGAAAAAATCTAAATTTTGAACAGTTTTAGCTCCAAACGTGTCTATGTCCCTTTAAGATGTAGATTAGAGCGTATATGTTATACTAAATTACTGAAATTGCTTGTTTCGTGAAATGAACAAAAGTTTGCTTGTTTCATGAACTTAGCAATACCGTTGGTTTTTTTTTCATGAAACATGCAACACACCTGCTTGTTTCGTGAATCGGGCAAATTTTATCGGCTCATTTCATGAAACTGGCAACCGATTATTTGAGCACCAACCCTATGAATGTATGTTCGCCTGTTTCATGTAAACTATAATGAAAAAGAAATAACTGGTATTTGTTCTCACTGTCAAGGGACAATAATTCGCTATGCTATTGTGTTTGCTAGACAATCAACAACTCTTTCTCTTCAAAGCATCATGTAAAACGATTTTGTTATACAGATCTTAATGCAAAGTGAATTCACAAATAGTTGTGTCACCAATTTGTAACTGTTTCTGTTGTTTTCAGTGTTTCATTGATTTAAACATTTTGTAAAGTCCTGTACTCGTCATTACATTCAAATTTATATTGGTGTATCTCAATTTCAAATTCTGCTTGCAGTACATGCGTATCGTATGGAAAGTAGGAAACAATCGCATTGATTAATTAAAAATTATAAAAAAAAATTGAAAGTGTTATCAAAACAAATCTAAATATTTTCTGAAATTTTCATGATAATCATAGAAAAACACATTTTAAGGTGTGGCATGAATTCAAGCCTGAATTGCATAGGCATAATTTAGCAGACCTTCACCGGCAATGTTGACGTCTTCACTTGCGTGAAAAATTCTAAATTGTTTCTTCTTTATCTTACACAATATACAATGAAGAAACAGTATCCCACACAAAATGAACATAAAAAGGTATGAATTGCATATGT
This sequence comes from Ostrea lurida, assembly GCA_903981925.1. NCBI lineage: Eukaryota > Metazoa > Mollusca > Bivalvia > Ostreida > Ostreidae > Ostrea > Ostrea lurida. The sequence goes on along the minus strand of CAJDSM010016774.1, from coordinate 46,995 downwards.
TAAGAACTCTTCTGGGAGACCATCCTGAATACGCCTTAATTCTGAAATGCATGACTATGTAATGTACAAATTTATAAAGAGTTCTACGTTTAAAGGTTATCAAGAAGAACATTTTTACAGCATTGCTTTGTTACTGCCAAAAGAGCATCTAAAAGAAATGCTATCAAAAGCAATCACGTGCCAAACATGATAACTGAACTTCGCACAAATCATCATCTGTACACTTCTACATTTATGGAAGTCATTAAACCAAAAAAATTAGATTTATTTCACCTGGATATGTTCTACCGATATACCTTGACATGTTCCGTCTTCTGCTCGATAACAGTTAAAACGGCATTTATCTGGTCTGGATCCAGGTCTAAATATGAAATTTAGTTTGATAAACATATAAAATCCCATAAAAATAGTTTATCGTGATTTTTGAATAATTTTCGATCAATCTTTCACAAACCTGCATGCCGTAGATTTAGTGTGAATAAATGGAAAACTCAAACTGAAGAAAATCCAAGTGAAATACAATTTTGTAAATTTTCTGAGCATTCTGCTTGGTATCCTGACACAGTTGTTGTTAACACGACATTTTCTGTGGTATCTAAGGTGATGACTGCAGAACAACTATATAGTTCATCCTACTGACATACAAACAGTGAATCTAAAATAGTTTGTCAAAGAGATAAAGTCTAAATCCTAGAATTAGCGGAAAATAACGGGGTCTTTTCATACTTTTCCTCACAAATGATGAGGAAATATCAAAAAGAATAATGCAAATTTGACGAAAAGGAAACTGTTTCCGTAACCGGATATTCCTAAGTCAATCTAGCCATATTTGGGTAAAATCTCCAACTAAATGTAACGGAAATAATCTGCTAAATGTTCCATAAAAAAAATGCTAGAACCTTGAAAAATTTTTTCATGAAATATACATAAAAATCAGTTTCATATCTCAGCTTTCAAATGTTCGACTAAAACGTTTCACAGACAACAGAAAATATTTGACTGTATTTTGGGGGTTGAATTATACTTTTTGTCTCCTTAAAACTGTTAAAATTTGAAATTTGAAGAAAGAACATGGGTATTGTTTTACTTACAAGGCATCAAATGACCAGACGCCTTTAATAAAATCGAGGTTAGGATTTACTTTCACATATGACACACCATAATTAGTATCACATATTTTCATTTCAATAAACAGTTCGACAAGTAAGATATATTATAGAATTTCTATGAAAACATATTTTTAAAACCCAACCCAACGGTGACATAAATAGGGAATTGGACAGACACCTCATGAAAACATAGGAGGAAGATACCAAAGTCTTACATCTGTTCCGAGGTAACCTTCTTAGGATTTCTTCGCTCACAGTGCGACCAAACGCGTCAGGACGCTGGTATAAACACACGTGGTCAAAATTGGAAGACTCTTCGTGAACTAACGCACATATAAAACAAACAATATTGAAAGTGGAATAAATTCTATATGTGTATTAACTTCATCCAAATTATGACAAAGCTCCTTTAACGTCATCATTTTTCAAATTCTATGGTCGCTATAATGACCTTGTTTGCGATTACAAATTATCACTAAGTCATATGTTGACTGACTTGTTTTAAACCCTTATTTTGACTGTCATTTTCGTACTAGATTTGATGATGGGTAATATGTTTACTTTACATCGACTAAGGACTCACGGCGAGTGTGATCGGTCAACAGAGGATGTTTACTCCTCCATAGCACCTGATCCTGTCTTTGCTTTGTCGGAGGTCCGTGTTGCCCTACACTCGATTTTGTATACTAGTATATGCTTTTTGGGGACTATGATTACGTTTAACACATTGTTAACTTCACCACTTTATACCAATATCATCTTGATTTCGGATTATAATTGAGATTCGAACCGATTGTATTATCTCATATCATACACTTTGTATATCTATTTGATATGCTACGTGTAAGTCTACCAATTTGTTTTCTATCAACATTAAATCTTGCCAATCATTTTCTTCTAATTCCTCAGCAGGTGTCCAATTCCTGCATGGACTACATAAACCTTTGTATTGATTAAGGCGATCTGAAATAGCTCTTTTGTGAGTATAATCTAACTCTGCTCGTGATATACATGTACAACTTCTGATTTTAAATTTGTCATTTTCTTTCAAACGATGTCAGTAGGCGTTTTCTAAGACTGAAAATCCAGAAAAACTATTTCCTTCAGGTACATTTTATCGCTGCTCATGAATTGCAGCTTAAGTATTTTGGTATGCTTGACTTCAAATCTATCATGGTACCGTATCAAAGACGCTGGAAACTCTACTTTGAGCAAAGGAAAAAAGATAAACAAAAATTAAACACATGACGTTGAGGGGAGCAAAAGGCCCCTTTTCTTTAAGAATTTCCACCATCACTACCTTAAATTAAATCCCATTATACAATTAAAGTATATCAATGAGGATTCTAGTTTCCTGAAACCGGGAGTATTTGACGAGGCGAGGGTACTGGAATATGTCCTACCTCATCAATGATATACTTTGTTTTACTATACAAATCATCAAACTTTGGTGAAGTTTTCGCTACATTCAATCATTGTCCTCTGTAAAACAAGTGCCGCGCATTGCAATTCACATTAACTAAGAAACTGTGGCGAACAATTAGGATCTTTTTTTAAAGAAAAATATCAAAGTTAACGAATCTCGAAATTAACTGTCAAAACAGGGATTAGCTCAATATTGATTAAAGCACAGTAAAACGGAAATTAGTCATGTAACGTCAATTTCTGGACAATTAGACAATTTCACATCGTCAAAAATCAGCAGAGGTATAATAAACTGATTTATAAAATGTTGAAATGCAATCCTTATGGTATGCAAATGAAGTAAACATAAAATTATTAGATTTTGACTTTCAACAGATTGCAAATACCAAGCATGCTTCCGAAATAAGTTTAATGCTATATATATGATAGTAAATATAATGTAATGAGGAGACACACTCAGGATATACACCTGATAATTTCAATATTATTTACTGGAGTATGTCTGCAATTCTCATTTGAACGCCGCGGATTTTAAACAAGGCTACAACCAAGCAAGAAATAGAGAAAGAAAGAAAGAGATATATTTTTGATATCGGCATTTCGATTCCATAGAAATCCGGGTGACAATAGGTCCTTAGTACCTTTTACTTGTCATAAGAGGTGACTTAATCGGGCGGTCCTTCGGATAAGATCGCATAAACTGAGAATGAGAAACCGTGCCACAGCAGGTGTGGTGCGTAAAAATCCCTCCCTACTCGAAGGTTATATATACGTGTAGCACAGGCCTAAACTTTTCAGCCCTTCACCAGTAATGGTGACGTTTCCGTATGAGTGAAAATTTTTCGAGAGGAACGTTAAGCAATATAAAACATGTATGAAGTTGGCATTTTGCAAATTCCATGGTCGTAATATGGATCAAGTTTGCCAATGCAACCCGTCATTGGGTCAAATGCTGTCCTCTTTACTTGTATGGCGTGCCCTAAACACCACATAAATACCGGTCACGGTGGCTCTCGCTTCGTGATCGGGAGGTCGTACGTTCGAGCCCCGTGCTCACCACCCGGCTGCGTCAAACGTAAGAAGTGAAAATAGGTAGTGATTGCTCCTTCGCCAAGAGCTCGGCATTTAGAAGTGAGAATCATGGGTCTTTTGGGTGTGACCTTACAAACGGAGTTCCCATGTCTGAGCGTGTGTTATCACATTCTACTCGTACAACAAACATGGTGATCTAGATTGTTTTATAGGCTAAATAATAGTATTTTGCATTGTGAATTGTGGATGATGTTAGACTATGACTAAGTTTAACACATTGGTTACTTCGCCAATTTATATATAAGACTTCTAGAGGTCCCATGTTACAACAGGCGCTGATAATAAATCATCACTCTTATTACACTGGAAGCTACATCCGTTGACATATCTGATATGAGTGAAAAATTCGTAAGAACCTACAGGTTATGTTTTATATAAAATACTTAGTCCTTGCTGTGAGAGTCCGATCATTTCTCCTAAAGCTCGGCATTTGGAAATAAGAGTAGGTGGAAAATCGCAGGCCTCTCCACAGATACTTTAAAAACCACGGTCTCGTGTTGCAGGAAACGTTAGTAAAATGTAAAGGCAAAGATAACGAACAGTGACCAATCTCGTAAGTCCTAAATAGAATACAAAAACAAGAGTTGGGCAATCACGGACCGCTGGACACATCAGAGGTGGGATCTGGTGCCCAGGAGGAGCTAGCATCCCCTGCTGACCGGCCACATCCGCCGCGAGCCCACAGTCCCGACCAGGTTTGGTCATAATCACTTCCAATTAAGCGTTATGCTTTGGTCACAATCCCTTCCGATTAAGGACACCACATAATCTGACAGATGTGCTCCATATTTGGATTTTTACTTAATATTGACTCTAATAGCAGACTGACAACACATTATATGATAAACGTGATGACTTTGACTTTGCAATCGTCAACTTTCCTTTTCTATGTAGTAATATACACCTGCTTATGGCGTGTATGTTCTCAGTTGATTCGATACACAAGGGCATGTCATGCGTATGGTGATTTTTTAAAGCGGAGCCAACTACTAACCAATAGTTGATGTTACAGGGTTATAAAGAATCTCGTTTAAAGTCATCATTTTGCAATTTCTACGGTCGTTAATAATGACCTTGTTTGCGATTACAAATTATCACTAAGTCATATGTTGACTGATTTGTTTCAAGGCGGGTGTGGCGGGTCGCAGCAGAGTGCTTACTCCTCCATGGCACCTGATCCTGCCTGTCGAAGGTCCGTGTTGCCCTACACCTCGATTTTGTATGTTTTTTACTTCGCCATTTTATATATTAGGCTTAGGATATACTCCCGGCATGATTCTTAGCCATTTTGGCTTAGTCATCGGCCGGACAGCCGGTGGTTGGGGCTTTCAGGCACCATTGGGGAGGTGCCGGAAGAGTTTTAACTCGAAGTTATAATTTCTCCGGTGTCCCGTATATTTTCATAATCTGCGACATATATGTATCCTAAACACGTCGTTAGAGTATCGTCCGATATCTGGCCAAGAACCGAAGACGTAGCCATCGGCCATCATACCGTCCGACATTCGGCCGGGCCTGGTACAAGTATCTTTTGTTGTCTGTAGGACACTTTCGCGATACTCGTAAGATGTCTGGTGAATAGGCCGGTTATCGCCCGGATATCATAGGATAATCGGCCGATTAGTATTAGATGTTCGGTTGGAAGTCCGGCCGTTATTCAATGCTTCGTCGGACCACAATTCTCTTTGGAAACAGACATCGTACGATTATCGGACAGTGCAATATATGTAAATGATGTTTGACAAATTTTTGACCGGTGTTGTTTGATGTCGGAAAATACCCAAAACAAGCGATGCACTCCCGATCACCCCCTATCTCCAGATACCGGCCGATCTTTGTGACCAAAGTATTAGTAAACATATCTTACAGAGACATAAAGGAAACGCTGAATATCCCGTCTGTTATTGTACATTGTCATGGTGCATGTGCCTAGCACCGTGATCGTATTCAGGAACGGCACGTGTCAATATAGCTTAAAAGCGATTGTTCGAAGGGAAAGTATGTGACAAATAGAATACACGACAAGGTAAAAAAAAAACACGGAAAAGTGGTAGCTTTTCCTTTCGCATTTATGTATAATTAGTAACTATTTATATCATCAAACCCAGGTTATGAATTCACTATTAATTTTAAAATATTAATAATGACACATTTTAATAACAAAGGTGACATTTACTTGTAAGAAGTGGTTTGATGTTGTAGTGAATTGGGAGAAAAAAGGATGAGCGATAGCGTCCACTGAAATGTGTAATGTAAAATCTCAACATTATTTACATTTCTATTGTGACCGATGCATGATTTGCAAATTGCTCTCTTTAAACGTGATTGTTGAATTTCCTGCTACAACAACTTGTTTGCAAATAGCCTGTCTCGATTCAAAAACTGATCATACGCAGAGCAAGCTTTTGCATATCAAATAAGTTGAGATACATGCACATCATATGAAGGTGATGATGGAATGTTGCTACATAAATATCAGAAGTTGATATAGGCAATGGGCTCACGGCGGATGTGAACGATCGACAGGGGATGATTACTCCTCCTAGGCACCTGATACCATCCCTGGTGTATTCAGGGCTCTGTCTTTGCCCAGCTCTTATTTAGTATTCTGTTTGAGACTAACGAGATTGATCAATGTTCGTTATTGCCACCTTCTTTGCTTGACTGCACTACCTGAGTATCGCTCATGTCTCACACAAACATCAAAATCGAATTAATAGTTAAGTATGATACCTATAGCTGTATAGCATTTCATTGCGAGTTTTCCTTCAACAAAGACATGTAATCTACTAGTAACTATTACCAAAACAAATTATTTTATTTCACTTTATTCATGCATAAGGTGAATATATTACACAGTCTCATGATAAAAAGGCTTTGAAAAATGAACCCGGCACAGCTATGTATTGGTGTATTATGCTACACTTTCTAAAATAAAAAGGAATGATAATTCAATAATAGGCGTGAAAAACAACATATATCTGATGCCCAACAATATTCAGCAAAAGTGTGAATAAACTTATTACCAAATAGTATCTTAATACGAACACATAATGTATACGGTAAATCCAGATTAAATCAATACAATTATGTTCACGAGTTAGGAAAACCTAAGAATTATAATAAATTCTAGTGATGTCTTTGCACAACATGACATTGCATTTTCAATGCCTTAACAACTGCTCTTAAGAAAATTACACATTCTAACAATGTCTTTGTAAATCACGGCTTTTCTATGCCTTCACATTTGATACCAAAATACAAATAAAAAGAGAAGATATTGAGCAGTCTGATAGCTCATGGAAGGTTAGGGATACACCATTAAGAGTTGGGATCACACGGACCCCAGGACATATATGATGTGTGATCAGGTGCCTAGGAGATGCGAGTTCGGTATCTCTACCTGGTAAACGGAGCATTCTGCATTACAATTCATTGTAAAGGCAAATATATCGAACAGTGATCAATCTCGTAAGTCACAAATAGAATACAAAACAATAGCTGGGCAAGCTCGGACACCTAGACACACTAGAGGTGGGATCAGGTGTATAGGGGAGTAAGCATCATCTGTCGATTGTCTTGATCAAGTAAACGGAGTAATCCGTAGTCAAATCAGAGTGTGAAAAACGGCTTAACAATTGATTTGAAACACATCAGACAACATTTGACCCAATGGTAGGCCATACTATTTCTTTATAAAGAATCGAATGTGCGAAATACTGCCTTTTAACGTGACTGATCAAATCATTTGTAAGTAGCCTACATATCATATGGAGGTGATGATGGACACAGGCACCTAAAGTTTGGATTTTGAACTCCAACCCCCTCCCTCCCCCTATTCTCAAAATGTTATGAAAAAATAATTATAGAAACGAGATTTTTTTTATAATATGGGATTTTCCCGCTGATCAATTTCTGCATATCAAATTAATTGTTAGATTCTAATATATGTAAAGGTACACAGCAAAATATATAGACAAATAGGAGGTTAAGCGCTTCGAGACCGATTAACAAGGTACAAACAACGTTACTGAAGTAATTTATTTGATCAACACATCATGCTAATGCAATGCTATATGTACTTCCTTCTTTCATCCAAACCCTATACCATTAGTTTTATTAGTTGTATTTGGAAGTTTATTTCACCAGACCCGAGCTTCTACTTCCATTAACAACCTGATAAAAGTCATCGGCGGTGTAATTACATACTATAGACTTTTTCTTGTTCCTATATTTATTTTTCCGTAACTTTTGTGAAAAAGGGGTGGGGGGGGGGGGGGGCAAAATCCAAATTTCAGGTGCCTGTAATGATGGAGTGGTGCTACATAAATATGGTAAATTGAGGATGGAGAAACTGAAATCATCCGTTTGTCATAAAGTCGAGTTGTTTGCTTGCCATTAATGTATTTGTTCAATAAAATATCCAAGTTCGAAGCAGACATGAAATACTCTATGGTGTCTTTTATCTAGTTTACTGGGATATATTGAATCGGCATATGAATGAAAATCATTATTATGAGTAGATATAAAGGCAAAGATAACGAATAGTGAGTCCCAAATAGAATACAAAATCAAGAGGTGGTCAAACACGGACCCCTGGTCACACCAGATATGAGATCACGTGCCTAGGAGGAGTTTTACAAGTATCCCCTGTTGACCGGTCACACCCGCCTTGAGCCCATGGTCTTGATCAGGTAAACGGAACCATCCGTAGTCAAATCAGTGTGTGAAAAACGGCTTAAGAATGGCTATGAAACACATCAGACAGCATTTGACTCAATGGTAGGTCATACTGGTAAACTAAATGGTTATAACGACCATAGAATTTACGAAATGCTGTCTTTAAACGTGAATGTTTAAACCCCTGCAACAACAACTTGTCTGTAAGTACATGTAACTTGCCTCGATTCAAAAACTGATCATACGCAGAACAAGCTTTTGCATATCGATTAAGTTGAGAGACATACAAATCATATGCAGGAAATGATGGAATATTGTTTTACAAACATGGGAAGTTGACTATGGAGAAGCTGACATCGTCCCGTATGTTATTACCGTGAGTAGCTAGTTTGCCGTTAATGTCAATTTTCAAAACGTTGTCAATATATCGAAATGTCTAGCCACCGCTAGATTTCTTCTTTGCATGTAGAAGTTCTTTAAATTACTTCTACCTCACAATAATATAAATAACAAGTCGGCTAATACAGGAGCACAATTCGTTCCCGTGGGAATTCAAACAGACTAAAGGAAAACCTGATCGTATGCAGAACAAGTTCTTGCCGTTCGAATCAATTGAGATGCATAAACACCATATGCAAGTGATAGTGGAATTTGCTACATAAAATGGGAAGATGACAACGAAGAAGCTGAAATCATCCTATTTGTATAAAGTCGAGTTATTTTGCCCTTTAGCATATATGCTCTCTACAAATCTAAGTACGAAGCAGATGTGTTAGACCGTGATGTCTTTTATTTCGAGTTTACTGAGATATATAGAATCAACATATGAATGAGGGTGATACGATTTTGTATATGTTTTTATTATTATTATTATTTTTTTTTTTTGATTATGATTACGTTTAACACGATGTTACCTTCGTCTATTTGTAGATGAAAAGTCGTTGAATTATTAAAAGGTCGAAATGAAGGCCACAGCCAGAGATTTTTTTTACTCCTGCAGAAGCATTTTTCCAAATTCTTAATATAAAAACAGGTCAGCAACAAATGAGCACAGTCCATACCAATTTGAGTTCCAACAGACTGTGCATCTGAATTTCATGTAAAAAAAAAAATTTCGCATTGCAAAAAAGCGTCACAATTAATATGTACAAATTATGAGACAATACATCATTATTTGAAATCAATAACAATTTTAGTTGATCGCTGCAATAATGGTAAAATACTGTACAAATAGTTAAATGAGAGATTACATCACTCTCTTAATTGAAATATTTCATATTGACTAAGTTGCTGATGATAGAAAAACAACACCGACATAGCATTAAATATATGCAGTGTTGATTGTATATGAATCCAGTCTAATTGCAAAGATTCCTCCCGATCTTACACCTGTGGAATAGACCTCCCGAAATAGCCTCTTTATAAGAACACATCCTATAACGTTGAGAGCATTAGAAGAGGAAAAACATCACCGAGGGTAGCTTTCCTAGCTTTCTGTGAATTGTTAGAAGTTATACTGTAGGCGTTGTCGGAATCTGAAGCTTTGGTACTTGTATTCAGATAGCCGTCTTCATTGTCAATGGCACTCAGATTACCGTTAGCACTGTCAATGGTACTCTGGTTATCGTTCTCATTACCAATGGTATTCAGATCATCGTCCAGCTCACACACATGCATTAAACTGTATGGAAATGCATCACATACTAACATTTTATGTCTCGGGGTTTGTTCCACAAAACAATTTCTTATATCAATTTGATCTCTGTTTCTCTGAAAGGACAAAACGTTGTAATGAGAATTGTCTGGACAATGTCCGTACTGGTTTTCATCCTTATCTCTTTTTCACCACTATTTTCCATTTGATTTCTATATTCATCCCGATGCCCATTTCGTTCTCTGTTTTCAAATTTGTTGGCACGCGTTCGACTACATTTTGTAACAATTCTTTCATTGTGTATTTCAAACATTTTTGAAGATCTCAAATATGCATAAGCACTTTCTTCGTCAACCGTTTCTGCTCTTTGGTTATAAGTTTGGTCAGATAACTGATCTTGATGCTGATAGTCTTCTCCTATATTAAGAACATACAAAAACAACACTTTCAGGTTTCTTTTTTTCCCATTGATTTTTTGTTCAATAAGGGAGGGGACAATTTGGCAATGTTTATGTGTTTTTGGTAACTTCAATATAGAAATGATAAAATAATAATGATATTTAAAATATTAACATTATTTATATAGCAATATGGAGAACGCTTTACATCGGTATGAAGATATGTAGATATAAATTACATTCTCTCAATTTGAATTGTCAAGTAATGGAAAAAAATCTAAAATTAACCAATAATGCCATAATTTTTTATAAAACTGCTGACAAAAAGCATTAATTGAACGTAGGTTCAAATTTATGTATTTTCTAAAATTTTCATAATAATTACAGAAAACAAAATAAGGTGTGGCATGTATATTTCCTTAAGCATGCTTAAATGGCATAGGCCTTCACTGACAATGTTGAAGTGTTACCAGATAGAACATTGAAATGTTACCAGCCCTTCACTGACAATGTTGAAGTCGCTACATGCGTGAAAAATATTAGATTTGTTTTTCTGTTTCTTACACAATCTACAATGAACCAACAGGATCCCACACAAAATGAACATAAAAAGGTACAAAGTACATATGTTAAGAGGGCTGGGGCCTTTCTGGGAGACCAGTCTAACTATGCCTACACTCTGAAATGTATGACTATATAATGTACAATTTGTTAATGAATTCTATGTTGAAAGGTAATTTATGTTATCAAATAAGAAGTACATTTATACAGCCATGCTTTGTTACTGTCAAAAGAGTATCTGAAAATGCTACTAAAACTGATCAAGTGACAAACATGATAACTGAACTTCGAAAAATTTATCATCTGAACATTAATACATTTATGATAATAGTCATTTAATCAAAATAATAGAAGATTTATTTATTTCACCTGGATGTGTTCTACCAATACCTTGACATGTTCTGTCTTCTGCTTGATAACATTTAAAAAGGTATTCGTCTGGTCTGGGTCTAGATCTAAATAGAAGTTTGATAAACCTATAACATCAAAGATAAATAGTTTATCTTTATTTTTGAATAATTTTATTTCAAACGTTCACAAACCTGCACGTTGCAGATTTAGTTTGAATAAATGGAAAATTCAAAATGAAGAAAATCCAAGTGAAATACAATCTTGCAAATCGTCTGAGCATTCTGCTTGGTATCCTGACACAGTTGTTGTTAACACGACATTTTCTGTGTTATCGAAGGTAATGGCTGCAGAACAACAATGTAGTACATCCTACAGACACACAAAAAGTTAATTTAAAATAGCTTGTTAAAGAGATAAAGTCTACGTCCTAGAATTGGCGGAAAATAACGGGGTCTGTTCATACATTTCCTCACTAATGGTGAGGAAATATCAAAAGAATAATGTACATTTGACGTAAAGGAAACTGTTTCCGTAACCGGATAGTCCTAACTCGATCTTGCCATATTTAGGTAAAATCTCAAACTAACTGTAATGGAAATAAACTATTAAATGTTAATCGAAAGACCTTTTCATGAAATATACATAAAAATCAGTTTCATATTTCAGCTTTCAAATGTTCGACTGAAATGTTTGACAGATAACAGAAATTATTGACTGTATTTTGGGAGTTGAATTATTCCTTTTTTCTCTCCATGAAACTGTTAAAATTTGACATTTGAAGAAAGAACATGGGTTTTGTGTTACTTCTATAATGAAATTGGGGTTAGGATTAACTTTAACATACGACGCACCAAAATTAGTATCAAGGGACATAGGAGGACGATACCGAAGTTTTACATCTGTTCCGAGGTAATCTTCTTAAGATTTCTTCGCTCACAGTGCAATCAAACGCGTCAGGACGCCGGTATAAACACACGTGGTCAGAATTGGAAGACTCTTCGTGAACTAACACGCATACACACAACAAACCATATTGAAAGTGGAATATATTCCATATTTATATTAACTTTACTAAAATATAACAAATCTTGTTTATATTACGTCATCATTTTGCAAATTCTGCGGTCGCTATAATGACTTTGTTTGCGATTAAAATTATCACTAAATCATATGTTGACTGATTTGTTTCATACCCTTTGTCATTTTCGTACTAGATTTGACGGCGGGTAATCATGTTTACTTTGTTGCGACTGAGGGCTCACAGCAGGTGTGACCGGTCAGCAGAGAATGCTTGCTCCTCCATGGCACGTGATCCTGCCTTCGCTTTTGTCGGAGTTCCGTGTTGCCCTACACCCGACTTTGTATTTATGTTTTGTGAGAATTATGATTACGATTAGCACATTATTAACTTTACCAATTTATACCAATATCATCTTGATTTCGGATTATAATCGAGATTCGAACCGATTGTATTATCTCATATTATACACCTGTTTGCGTTCTGTTTGTTTATCTATTTAATATATATTTCGTATTTCTATGGTCGTTATAACAATTTAGTTTACCAATATGACCTGTCATTGAGTCAAATGCTGTCTGATGTGTTTCATAGCCATTGTTAGGCCGTTAATCACACACTGTTTTCATTGCGAATTGTTCCGTTTACCTGATCAAGTCTATGGGCTCACGGCGGGTGTGACCGGTCAACAGGGGATACTTATTCCTCCTAGGCACCTGATCCCATCTCTGGTGTGTCCAGGGGTCCTTGTTTGCCCAGCTCTTGTTTTTGTATTCTATTTAGGACTTACGAGATTGATCACTGTTCGTTATCTTTGCCTTTACATGCTACGTGTAAGTCTATCAATTTGTTAATCTTGCTAACAGTATCGCCAATTATTTTCTGCTAATTCCTCAGAAGATGTCCAATTCCTGCATTGGCGACATATACCGTTGCATTGATACCTCTTTTGCGAGTATGATCTAACTCTGCTCGTGATATACATGTACAACTTCAGATTTTAATTCCTAGTATTTAAATTTGTCATTTTCTTTCAAACAATGTCGATAGGCGTTTTCTAAGACTGAAAATCCAGAAAAACTATTTCCTTCATGCACATTTTATCGCTGCTCATAAATTGCATCTCAAGATTTTTGATATGCCTGACTTCAAATCTATCAAGGTACCGTATCAAAGACGCTGGAAACTCTGCTTTGAACAAAGAACAAAAGTTAAACAAAAATTAAACAAACATTAAACACATGGCGTTGAGGGGACATAAAAACGATCAATGAGCATCCTAGTTCCCTGAAACCTGGAGTATTTGACGAAGCGAGGGTACTGGAATGTTTCCTACGTCATCAATGATATACATGTACTTTGTTTTACTATACAAATCATCAAACCTTGGTAAAGTTTTCGCTATGTTCAATCGTTGTCCCCTGTAAATCAAGTGCCGCGCATTGCAGTTCACATTAACTAAGAAACTGTTGCGAACATTGAGGATCTTTTGTTGAAGAAAAATATCAAAGTTAACGAATCTGGGAATTAGCTGTCAAAACAGGGATTAGCTAAATACTGAGTAACACAGTAAAACGGGAATTCGTCACATAACGTCAATTTCTGGACAATTAGACAATTTCACATCGTCAAAAATCAGCAGAGGTATAATAAACTGATTTATAAAATGTTGAAATGCAATCCTTATGGTATGCAAATGAAGTAAACATAAAATTATTAGACTGACTTTCAAAAGATTGCAAATACCAAGCATGCTATATATATATTAGTAAATAGAATGTAATGAGGGGACACACTCAGGAAATATACTTGATAATGTCGATGTTATTTGCCGGATATAACAGCAATTCTCATTTGAACGCGGCGGATTTTAAACAAGGCTACAACCCAAAAAGAAAGATATTTGTGATATCGGCATTTTGATTCCATGGAAATCCGGATGAAAATAGGTCCTTATTACCTTTTGCTTGTCATCAGAGGTGACTAAATCGGGCAGTCCTTCGGTAATAAACTGAGATACCGTGCCACAGCAGGTGTGGTGCGTAAAAATATCTCCCTACTCGAAAGTTATATATACGTGTAGCACAGGCCTAAACTTTTCAGCCCTTCACCAGTAATGGTGACGTTTCCGTATGAGTGAAAATGTTTCGAGAGGAACGTTAAGCAATATAAAAAAAAATATGAAGTTGGCATTTTGCAAATTCCATGGTCGTAATATGGATCAAGTTTGCCAATGCATCCCGTCATTGGGTCAAATGCTGTCCTCCTCTTTACTTGTATGGCGTGCCCTAAACACCACATAATGACCGGTCGCGGTGGCTCTCGCTTCGTGATCGGGAATTCGTGCGTTGGAGCCCCGTGCTCAGTACCCGACCGCGTCAAACCAAAGACGTGAAAATAGGTAGTGATTGCTCCTTCGCCAGGAGCTCGGCGTTTAGAAGTGAGAATCACGGGTCTTTCGGGTATAACCTTCAAAACGTAGGTCCTATATCGCAGCATGTGTGGGTGCAAGTCAACGTTATCATATTCTACTCGTACAACAAACATGGATAACTAGGTTGTTTTATAGACTAAAATAATAGTATTTTGCATTGTGAATCGCAGGTGATTTTAGAAAAGACCTCTAAAACCGAGGTCCCATGTTACAGCAGGTATTGACAATGAATCACCACTCTTATTCCACTGGAAGCTAAATCCATTGACATATCTGATATAAGTTAAACATTCGTAAGAACCTACAGGCTATGCTTTTATACCAAGTACTTGAGTCATTGCTGTGAGAGTCCTACCATTTCTTCTTAAGCTCGGCATTTGGAAATAAGGGTAGGTGGAGAATCGCAGGCATCTCCACAGATATTTTTAAAAACCACGGCCACGTGTTGCAAGAGACGTTAGCATAATGCATTGGTCACAACCCCTTCCGATTAGGCTTAGGATATACTCCCTGCATGATTTTTAGTCATTTTGGCCTAGTCACCGGCCGGACACCAAACTTGGTTGGCCGGTGGCTGGGGCTCTCAGGCAGCATCGGGGAGGTGCCTGAAGAGTTTTAATTCGAAGTTAACATTTCTCCGGTGTCCGGTATATTTTCATAATCGAACACAAATCCTTCACACGTCGGTTAAGTATCGTCCAATATCCGGCTGGGAACCGAAGACGTAGCCATCGGCCATCATACCTCCCGACATTCAGTCGGCCCTGGTACAAGCACCGTTCGCTGTCTGTAGGATACTAGAGCGATAATCGTAAGACGTCCGGTGAATAGGCCGGTTATCATCCGGATATCATAGGATAATCGGCCGATTAGTATTAGATGCTTCGCCGGACCACAATTCTCTTTGGAAACAGACGCCGTCCGATTACCGGACAGTGCAACATATGTAAATGATGTTTGACAAATTTTTTGACCGGTGTTGTCCGATGTCGGAAAATACCCAATACAAGCGATGCACTCCCGATTACCCCCTATCTCCGGATACCGACCGATCTTTGTGACCAAACATTAGTAAACATATCTCACAGAGACATAAAGGAAACGCTGAATATCCTGTTTGTTATTGTACATTCTCATGGTGCATGTGCCTAGCACCGTGGTCGTATTCAGGAACGGAACGTGTCAATATAGGAAACAGATTAAAAGCGATTGTTCGAAAGGAAAGTACGTGACAAATAGAATACACAACAATGTCAAAAACACGGAAAAGTGTTAGCTTTCCCTCTCGCATTTATGTATAATTAGTAACTATGTATATCATCAAACCCAAGTTATGAATTTCTCTATTGATTTTAAAATATTAATAATGACACGTTATAATTACAAAGGTGCCAGGGCAGAAAACGAAGTCACAGTGAAGAGTTTTACTCTCGCACATAAAAGTCGGGTGAAATTGACATTTACTTGTAAGAAATGGTATGATGTTGTAGTGAATTAGGAGAAAAATGGATACATGATAGCGTCCCCTGAAATGTTTAATGTCCATCTCAACAGTATTTACATTTCTATGTTGCAGGGTATTCTATAGTCACGTTTAAAATAAGCATTTCGCTAATTCTATGGTTGTTATAACGATCCAGTTTGCCAGTACAATCAGCCATCGCGGCAATTGCTATCTGAAGTGTCTCATGGCAATTGTTAAAAATGTAGCCCGTTCTTTATTAACTGATTTTGATTACTGATTACTTCGTCCAAAAGGTAACAGACAATGAACAGTGATCAGTCTCGCAAGTCCCAAACAGAATACAAAACAACAGTTGAGTGAACACAAACCCTGGACATACAAGAGGCGGGATCAGGTGTCTAGGAGGAGTAATCATCCCCTGTCACACCTACTGTGAGCCAATTGTCTTGATTTGGTAAATGGAGTAATCCGCAGTCAAAAACCAGTGTATAAAGAATAGCTAAACAATTGCTATGAAACACGTCAGACAGGATGTGACTCATTATAACCATCATATATTTTGCAAAATGCTTTTTTTAAACGTGATTGTTGAATTTCCTTGCAAATAGCCTGTCTCATACGCAGAACAAGCTTGTGCATATCAAATAAGTTGAGATACATACACATCATATGGAGGTGATGATGGAATGTTGCTACATAAATGCTGTAAGTAGATGTAGGCAATTGGGCTCACGGCGTATGTGAACGATCGACAGGGAATGATTACTCCTCCTAGGCACCAGATACCACCCCTGGTGTATTCAGCTCTTATTTAGTATTCTGTTTGTGACTTACAATATTGATCAGTGTTCGTTATTATCACATTATTTGCTTCACTACACTACCTGCGTATCGCTCATGTCTCACACAAACATCAAACTCGATTTAATAGATAAGTATGATACATGTACATTTAGCGGTAGCATTTAATTGCGATTTTTCCTCATCGAACACATGCAATCTACCAATAACTATTACCAAAACAAAAAAGTATTTCATTTCACTTTATTCATGCATATTAAGGTGAATATATTACACAGTATTATGATAAAAAGGATTTGAAAAATATACCTAGCACAGTTATGTGTTGATGCCACACTTTCTAAAATAAGAATGAATGATAATTCCATAATAGACGTGAAAAACAAAAGATATCTGATGTCCAACAATATTCAGCAAAAATGTGAATAAGCTTATTACCAAATAGTATTTTGATACGAAAACATAATGTATACGGTAAATCCAGATTAAATCAGTTCAATCATATACATGAGTAAAGAAAACCTAAGAATTATGCCAAATTCTAGTGATGTCTTTGCACAACATGATATTGCATTCTCAATGCCTTAACAACTGCGTGTTAAGAAAATGACATACTCTAACACTGTCTTTGTAAATCCCTGCTTTTCTTTGCCTTCACAATATGATATCCAAATATAAATAAAAAGGTGAAGATATTAAACAGTCTGATAACTCATGGGAGATTAGAAATACACCATTAATTAAGAGTTGGGATCACACGGACCCCAGAACATATAGGATGTGTGATCAAGTGCCTAGGAGATGTGAGTCCGATATCTCTATATGGTAAACAGAGCATTCCGTATTAAAATTCAGTGTAAAAGCAAATATCGTATATACTCGCCTATAAGTCTGTTAACCTATAAGTCCGTTGTGTTTTTGAGATCATTTTGAAGGATTTTGTCATTGACCCGTTTATAAGTCGGTACAGCTTTCTGCCAAAATCGATTGACAATCTCAGATCAAAGTTATACTGATACTGCCCCTGTTTCAAACATAGTTTGAGAAATGATGATGATATTTGATTAATCTTTTTCCGAAAAATCAATATCATATGTCTATTCTCTTAGTATCTACCGATGTTTAATTCTAAAAAAAAATAACATTTCAATATCTCTGGACGATTATCGTGATAATCGTCGGAGTTGTTTTAAAAATTGCTACATTTCGCCGGCTAGAAAAACACTGTTCTCCCTAGGACTCGCCTATAAGTCGGACATAAACTTTTGGACCAAAATTGTACTCTCAAAAATCCGACTTATAGGCGAGTATAAACGGTATATCGAACAGTTTATCAATTTCGTAAGTCCCAAATAGAATACTAAACAAGAGCTGGACAAACTCGAACACCTAGACACGCTAACGGTGGGATCAGGTGTCTAGGCGATTAAGCATCATCTGTCGACTGGTCATACCCACTGTGAGTCCATTGTCTTGATCAAGTAAACGGAGCAATCCGTAGTCAAATCAGAGTGTGAAAAACGGCTTAGCAATTGATTTGAAACACATCAGACAGCATTTGACCCAATGGCAGGTGATACAGGCAAACTAGATCCTTATAACGAATACAATTTGCGAAATATTGCCTTTTAACGTCACTGTTGAAATCCTTGCAACAACTTGTTTGTAAGTAGCCTACATACCAATGAGACCATATACAAGTGAGGATGGACACAGGCACCTGAAGTGTGGATTTTGACCCCCCCCCCCTTCTTTTCAAAAAGTTATTAAAAAAAATAGAGAAACGAGAATATGTTTTACAATATGGGATTTTCCCGCTAATCACTTTTATAAGGCCTTCTTTATATTAATTTTCTACTGGTTGTAATATTTTAAGATGACTATCTGTTAGATTCTAATATATATATGTAAAGGTACACAACAAAATGTGTAGACAAACAGGAGGCTAACCGCTTCGAGATCGATTTACAAGGTACAAACAACGTTACTGAAATAATTTCTGTGATCAACACATCATGCTAATGTAATGCTACTTCCTTCTTCATCCAAACCCCATACCATCAGTTTTATTAGTTGTATTTGGTAGTTTATTTCACCAGACACGAGCTTCTACTTCCATTAACAGCCTCATCAATGTCATCGCAGGTGTAATTACATACTGTAGACGGTTTCTCGTTCCTATATTTATTTTTTCATAATTTTTTAGAAGGGGGGAGGGGTACAAAATCCACGTTTCAGGTGCCTGTGATGATGGAGTGTTGCTACATGAATATGGTAAATTGAGAATAGAGAAGCTGAAATCGTCCGTTTGTCATAAAGTCGAGTTGTTTGTTTGCCATTAATGTCTTTGTTTAATAAAATATCCAAGTACGAAGCAGGCATGAAAGACTCTTTGGTGTCTTTTATTTCTAGTTTGCTGGGATATATTGAATCGATATATGAATGAAAATCATTATTATTAGTAGGTAAAACGTCGTCAATATATCGAAATGCCTAGCCATCGCTAGATATTTCTTCTTTTTATGTAGAAGCTTTCAAATAGATTCTACCTCAGAAGAATATAAAAAAAAACAAGCCAGCTAATACAGGAACATAATTCGTGCCCATGGGAATTCCAAAAGACTAAAGGAAAACCTGATTGCTAAAAACGACAAAGTTATTGTCAATGGGGAACTCCAGCATCAACATAAGAGTACTTGTGTGTAAAATCAGAGTTTTCAGAATGGCTGATTACTAAAAATGAGTATTTACCCTTTCCATTTTGTTGACGAAACAACCTTCTATAATGTTTAAAAAGTTCTGTCTTTAATTTATTGTGTGGAATCATCGTGTGAAGTGTTGAAAAGACATATTTTCCATGCTGTTAATATGAGAAAGTTTTGGGGATTTCAAATTTACTTGGTTTTTTTTTTTTTTTTTTTAGAGTTTTCAGAGTCCACATTTGATTTACACCACTCTTGGCATATGTATTTTCCCAATACGTCCGAAGTTGCTCTTTCACAGCTGTCAATATTTTCGTCAGGAACATTTATTAGATCCGGCAATGTATCTTTGTTTGTAAGGGTTTATGTGAAGGTTCGGAATCCAGTATAGGTACGGTGATTCATATATGTCCGTCTCATTGGCTGGGATTTTTAATGCGTTTAAAACGGAAAGATGGTTTTAAAGAATTTCATATTTTGACAAAGCAGTAGGAGTGCAAGTACAATAACCAAATGTGGAGCTAATACCAAGTTCGTTTAAAATGCATTTGTAGCAATGAGCCTTACAAACAAAGAAAATATTGTAACAAGCTTTGTCATGTGGAACCCACATTATTATATTCCTCATGTAACGTATCTAATTCTTTGAACATCTCTGGTTTACAAAACTCAGAAGGAAAGATGGTAAACACTTTGGTACGTATAATATGGGATTTTAATATTATCATATTTGTATTCATTTTGACAAGCTATCAACTTCCTCTTTTATATTTGACCAATCGTCTGGCATAATCTTTGACAGAATTCATAATGGAAATGAAGTTCCGTCACCAATTGAATGATCGAGGCTCTCTGAAGTTAGAACCTTTCAAAATAAGTGTGTAAAGAACGATCTAGGAATGGATATGAAACACATCAGACTGTCTGACACAATGACAGGCTGTATTGACAAACCAATAATTTTCAGTATGACAACCATATAATGACGCAGAATATAACGAAGCTGTTGAAACCCCTGTAATTACAACCTTGTTTCTTGCAAGTAGCCAGTCTTGATTTAAAAAGTATTATTTGATAAAATGTTTTGAAATACCAAATAAATGTAAATTCATAAATCTAAACCTGCTTGTTGCAAATATTTTGAGTTTTTCCGTTTTCAGAAATAGAATGAAGCTTTATGGTCATGATTTTATGATATTCTTCAGTACTTCCCTTGTTGCATGGGATAAAACTTACATAGATCCTACGTACCGGCCGCCTGATTCTATTATGTTTTGCATATGTTGGAATTAAAGTACTTCCCTAGAGTCTGTGTAAACATTCAGGGGGATACTTCACACAAGTATATGATTGTTTATTATTACTGAAATTGATTATTCAAAATATTAATACTTCCTATTATGATATTTCTGTTCATTTTCATAAGTTAGGCCATTGGCATTGCAGGATGAGAATCACAGACATTTTGCCTATATTGCTTTACGTTCCTGGTGGTTTCGACATTGCAGAATGCTGCCAAGATTTGTATGAACGCTTTGTTTAATTGATTTCTTGCAAATAATGAGTTGTATCATAAGATAAGCTATAATATATGCATTGAAAATCATCAAATCAATTAAATTAGGTATTTTTTATCTTTCTCTCGCTCTGGTAGGAACGAAGGGAAATGTTGCTTCAATTTTTATGAGAATGAAAGCGGTATTTGTGAAGGTGAGTAGAAAGATATAACTTACCACATAGATCTATATGCTGAGCTTTAGTCTAGTTTTCTGTTTGTACGCCCCATTTCATACTTTATTACTTATATAGGGACGTTGTGATAGGGATTTTTTTTTACGAGATTGATCACTGTTCGTTATCTTTGCCTTTACATGTAGATAAAGTCCTGCAGAGTTTTAGCTCATTAGTGTTCAATGCTGCTACAGTGGTTTTTTTTTTTTATCGTGCCAAAGACTATAGTGGTTCCTTTCATTTAAAAACCTATACACGAAAGACACGATACTTTAATTGCTAATATTGGGCATTTGGCGAAGCAAGTCGTCATTTATGTTAAAAGTTGCAGGTATGAATGGCTGCCGAAATCTGAATTGTAATTAAACAATTGAGCATTGTACAATTCTAAATGTCAATAGAGTGCCCTTTTGGAACGTTTGGTGAAAATTGTGAAGGAAGATGCCCCTCTGGATATTTTGGGAGATTATGTCAAGAAAGATGTTCTTGTAAGGCTGAGGAATGTGACAACGTGAATGGCTGCCCGCCTCTAACAGGTATTTTCTTATTAGTTTTGTAGATAGGCGTGCACGGATGCACCCTTCTTTGCCAAGAATGCCATCTTTTTGTACATTAATTGATGAAAAAGTGTGGTATATCAGTTGATTCCACATGTTTAATATACGTACATCGTTGATGCATCGAGAATATCAGATTATGTAAAATGCATGTGGGATGTTCTACCAAACATATTTCTGGAAAGATCACATGTTAACTTCGCCTTTTTGTATTCTAATATAATTAATTTGCATTTTTTTTTCGGTTACGCGAAGATCAATTTGAACAACAATCTTTTTCAACACGCAGAGTATCTAACTTTGTTTTTTAGCTTATGTATCTTAAATCCCCAAACGACTTGATGACCATCCTATAACACTCGTGATACATGAATGAATTGTACCCGGAAGTATTTACAGATGACTTCAACACAAAAAATTATATTTAATGGAACAGCTAGCTGATTAAGTATTTCAATTGGTGAATCAAGAACCGACTTTTACATAAAAGTTCATTGTCCAGTGAATGAATAGTAAATAGGTATCTTGTCCAGTGAATGAATAGTAAATAGGTTTCCATTCGGGTTTTTACCATCTTAAAGATGACAGCCATAATTTTAGACGTAATTTTTCGCAATGCACATATGGGTCTTTCAATTTCTTGGGTGTGTGTGTGTTACCGATGCTATTTCCTTTAAAAATTTTAATCAGTATTCTGTCCTGCGACCGATTAAAGTTTCATTTTTATATAGATGTACACTACGCATGCGCTGAAACACAGATCATAACGTACATAAGGTAAACCTGACCTGAAACATTTGCAGTTGCCAGAACTGCATTTAACACCGGCTTCTTAAGGGATTATGCTGATGTTGGCGTTAAAAATGTTCAGTTTAAAATTCATATCTCTCTATCTTGTTCCCCGAACAACCTAGATGATGATGGCAGCGTTTGCAATTTGCATGGGCTACTGCTTTTGCTTATTTCGATATGTGGTCCCTATCTGTTTTGACGAATGAAATGCCAACCATGACTCTGTTTCAGCATCCAACATTTTTTGGTTAGATTAACAAACTGAAACCACTTGATATCTGGTGGTGACGTCGAACAACCAT
>CAJDSM010016768.1:36639-54912 GCA_903981925.1 Ostrea lurida | reverse complement strand
TTGAGTATTTGTTGGCTTGTAGAAAGTGCGAATTCAAATTCCTTATGGACCAACTTTATGATTTGTTAATCCCCTAACTTTTTCGACCTTGTTCAAGGCCTTTCTTCCAAAAATAGTTTTAGTTAGATAGTTTGAATCACTGTTAAATCTTTGCAAAAAAAAACGTGGCATTATCCTACAAGTTGTCACATTTCTAGGTCACCTGAGTAAACTCAGGTGACTATTGCAATTGGCTTCGATCCGTCGTCCTTAACAATTGAACATTTTTTAACTTCTTCTGATAACCACCAGTCCAATTCTTTTCGAAATGTGGTATGAAGCAATCTTTGGGACAAGGGGCACATATAATTGTAAATTTCAGGTCCTC
Organism: Ostrea lurida; assembly: GCA_903981925.1. Lineage (NCBI taxonomy): Eukaryota > Metazoa > Mollusca > Bivalvia > Ostreida > Ostreidae > Ostrea > Ostrea lurida. The sequence continues at coordinate 54,545 of CAJDSM010016768.1, read as the reverse complement.
TTGCAGCCCCTGGCCTGGGGGGCGGGGCCAAAAACTGCCCAAAAGTGGACCAATTTTCAGAAAAATCTTCTTCTTTACAACCGCAACCCATGCCTGAGATAAATAAATTGCCATAGTGATGTAGAGCAGGAAGGCAAACTCTACGCAAAATTGTAAAATCTTGGTGATCCCCCAGCGGGAGGGTTCTGAACCCCAGGCGGGCCAAAATTGAACATAATGTCTGTTAACAACTTGAACATTTTTAACTTACTTCTGGTGATAACCACCATGTCCAATCCTTTTCAAATTTGTATGAAGCAAAATTCTTTGGGACAAGGGGCACAGTAAATTGTAAATTCAGATCGTCTTGCACCCCTGGGGCCTTGCTGGGCGGGGCAAAAACTGCCCAAAAGTGAACCAATTTTTAAAAATCCTTTTCTTCTTTACAACCGCAATATGTCTCGAGAGGAAACCAAATGCATAGTGATGTAGAGCAGAATGCCTTTACCAAAATTGTTAAATTTTGGTTCGGTCCCGGGTAGGGGTTCTGACCCAGGGCGGGGCCAAATTTGGTACATAATTGTCTTTAACAATGAACATTGTTAACTTCTCTTGGATAACCACCTAGTCCTAATTTCTTTTTCAAATTTGGTATGAAGCATTTTTGGGGACAAGGGGCACTATAAATTGTAAATTTCAGGTCCTCTTGCACCCCTAGGCCTTAGTGGGGCAGGGCAAAAAAACTTGCCCAAAAAAGTGACCATTTTCAAAAATCTTCTTCTTTACAAGCCACAATGTTGGAGAGAAACCAATGTATAGTGATTGTAGAGCGGGAAGGCCGTTTACCAAAAATTGTAAAATTTGGTGATCTCTGGGGTAGGGGTTCTAACCCAGGCGGGGCCAATTTGTAATATGTGTTTAATGTAAACACATTTGAAAAGCATCTTCTTTATGCTATTGATATTAATGTAAAACTAAATGAATATTTTGAAATGAATAGGGAGCCTTTTATCAAATTTGTAAATTTCATGACTGTAGGGGTAGAGTTTAGATTAGGTGGGCCAAATGGTCATTGGAGAAATGTTGTTAAACAAATTGAACATTTTTTAACTTCTTCCTTGATAACCACCAGTCCAATTCTTTTCAAATTTAACATTGACAGTAATCTTTGGCGACAAGGGGGCACATCAAATTTGTAAATTTCAGGTCTCTGCACCCATGGGGCCCTGGGGGGTGGGGCAAAAAGCTGCCCAAAAGTGACAATTTTCCAAAAAATTCTTCTTTTTACAACCCACAACATGTTCTGAGAAAAACAAATGCCATAGTGATGTATGCAGCAGGAATTGCCTTTACCAAAATTAGTAAATTTGGTGAATCCCCGGGGTTAGGGGTTCGACCCCAAGGCAGGCGGGGGGGGCGAAACTTGGTACATTAGTGTTTATATGTTTTAAACATTTTGAAAAAAGCATCCTTTTTTCAATGCTATGATATTAATGTGAAAGTTAAATGGAATATTGGAAGGAGAAGGAGCCTTTTGTCAAAAATATACCCACCTGCAACAAGTTGGTGGGGTGTTACTGGAATCAAGTTGTTGTCCCTCCGTCGTTGTAGGGCAGAATGGTTCCCAGACTTTTAGTGTTTAGCCCACCATATCATGTGCCATATGGTCTCCTATTGCATTTGGGTCAAAAGGGCAAAGGTCAAGGCTCATGGAGCATCGATAAGTAGCGATATTGTTCTGGGCGCAAGAGAATTATCCATTTTGCCTAGAGTCCACTATATCATACATGGGACAGATCTATATATGGTTCGGGTTCCAGATCATTATCTTTTCTACCGAGAGTCACTATATCATACATATATACTCATGAGACGAAGATGTTCTTTATAGAATTGGGTCAAAAAAGTTCAAAGGTCAAGTGCCACTGGACATCAAAAGTAGCAATCATGATATTCCAGGCTCTTCAGCATTATCCTTGCTACCTAGAATTCACCATGATCATACACATGAACTCAACCATGGGTTCAACGATGATTCTCTTATTGAAATTTTGGGTCAAAAAGGTCAAAGGTCAACCAGCTGGACATTAAGTAGCCCAATATGGTTTTCATTTAAAATTCTGAACAATCTTGGTGAGATGAAATATAATCTTGGTAGATGAATATTTGAAATTGGGAATCATTATGCATTATTGAAAGATATTAACATCGTGAACAAAATACTCTGTATCGAGAACCTTAAGAAATGCAAATGATGAGACTCCTGTGTGGGGCTATGAATACGCAGGTGACCCGTTAAGGCCTGTGGGCCTCTTGTTTAAATTTCTTATGTGATAAAAAAAAATTCAGATCAAGTGATTAGCATCTCTGAGGATCAAATCTTGTGAGATGAAAATGAGATGAGATATACTCTTCCTGTGATAGAAACGGTAGTGGTAAACCAAGTAAAAAATTTTAAGGGCTTTTTGTGTGTTTTAAATTTGATTTGTGATTCTCAGTCTGAACAAAAAACGGGAAGGGAAAAAACTTAAATCAATTTGTGAGTGTCACATGGGGATAGAATTGTTGAAGAAGATGCATTATGTCTGGTTACGCTGTGAAATATATTTTAAAGGAAATTGTCGACCTTTATCATGAAGTGCAGCTCAGGAAAAAGTTCAATTTTCTCTATGTGTAATAAAATTTGTTTTACGATTAGTTTTTCAGTCGCAGTAATTGTCTTTTCTTTTCTTTCAACAATTATTCCTTGAAAAAAGGTCAAAGAAATGTAAATTGTTTGTATTTTCAAGAAATTCTTTACAATCGCTAAACAAAATACATTACAGAGTGCTTTTCTGTAACTTTTGAGTTCATTCTTAGAAATTTTTATCCATTTCTTTATTTCACTTTAAACTTTGTTCAAAAGAAATAATAATCAAAAAAATGTTTTCTTTAAAAGCATACAAAATAATCAATTTTCAAATTATCTTATTTCAGATAAAATTTAAAAAGTTTAAAGAGACACTTCTGCATTTCTAAAAAGTCCCTTGTGTACTTCAAATCCATCCACTAATTAAGAAAGTACAAATTTCTTCTGAGTCAAATTGGAAGGGGAAATTGCAACAAGAGGCCCATGGGCCACATCACTCACCTGAGTCAGACCTTGGCCCTGCTGTTGTTCAGCAGAGGTAATTTTAAAAAGAATCTTTATTCATTTGAAAATTTTCACCCCATATTGTTGCCAAAAGGATCACAACATAACTGAACATTAATTCATAATAACACAAGTATGCCTCAACACCAATATGACCAATGCCAGCTTGCTGTTCTGGTTAAGCCAAAGGTCACAAGATCATAATCATGTTATGTAATGAAAGATCTTGCCATAAGAAATCTATATAAGAATGATAAAAGCTATGTCTTAAATAGTTCAGGAAATATTGAATATGTCACACTTTTTTTAAAAGTAGGTCAAACTATATGGTCAAGATTTCAAGTTCAAACTTTAAATAATAACACGGTCTTGCCATAAGAAATATATAATAATTATTCATTTTATGAAAGCCCTGCTAAAATAGTTTAAGATATACATGTATTCAAATGATTCTGTTGTCTTAAAAGTAGGGAAAACTTTGAGTTCAAGGTCATAGAGTCAAAATAAAAGGTTTTGCCATGTGAAGTATGTATACAAAATATGAAAGATCTACCTTTAGTAGTTTAGGAAATATTGTATAATATGTTAATTTTCCTTAAAAGTAGGTTAAACTGCCAGGTCAAGGTCACAAGATCACACACCATTGCATCAAATAAAAGGTCTTGCAGTAAAAATGTGAAAGCCCAAAATAATAGTTCAAGAAATATCTTTAAATAATTTTCCCATATGGCAGCATATCAGTGGCCCCCATCCTCTACCCTAGGGGTCATTATTTGAACAAACTTATACAACTCTCTGATGTTAGGAAGTTTCATATTAAAGGCAAAGATAACGAACAGTGATCAATCTCGTGTAAGTTCCAAATAGAATACCAAAAACAAGAGTTGGGCACACACGGACCCTGGAACACCAAAGGTGGGATCAGGTGCCTAGGAGGGAGAATTAAAGCATCCCCTGTTGACCGGTCACACCGCGCCGTGAGCCCATAGTCTTGATTCAGGTAAATGGAACAATCTGTAGTCAAATCAGTGTGTGAAAACGGCTTAACAATGGCTATGAAACACATCAGACAGGCATTTGACTCCGTGGTAGGTTATATTGGTAAACTAAATTTTTAAATGACCAAGAATTTAAAAAAATGCTTCCTTTAAATGTGACTGTTGAAACCCCTGCAACAACCAACTTGTCTGTAAGCAGCCTGCCTCGATTAAATACTGATCATACGCAGAACAAGCTCTTGCGCATCGAATAAGTTGAGAGACAAACAACATCATTTGCAAGGTGATAATGGGATATTTGCTACATAAATATGGGAAGTTGACGATGGAGAAGCTGAAATCGTCTTGTTTGTCATAAGTTGAGTAGTAGTTTGCCATTAATGTCAATGTTCATTAAATATTCAAGTACGATGAGACACGGGAGGACTCTGTGGTGTCCTTTATTTCTAGTTCGTTGGGATATATTGAATTGACATGAGAATGAAATCATTATTATGGATAGATAAAATGTCAATTTATCGAAATCTTGAATTAAAGGCCACACGCATGTAAATTTCAACAATTGTTGAGAAGAAGATTTTTGAAGATTTTCCCTATATATAAGTATATGCATGTAAAACTTTTATCCCCTACTGTGGCCCCACCGTACCCCTAGGGATCATGATTTGAACAAACCTGAATCTCCACTATATCAGGAAGCTTTCATATAAATTTCAGCTTTCCTGGCCCAGTAGTTCTTGAGAAGAAGATATTTAAATGAGACCACCGTATTATATGTTATGGCGTTGTCCTTCCATCCGGCATCCGTCCGGAATAGTTTGTCCGGGCCATAACTCATGACCCTCTTTGTAGATTTGAACAATATTTCACAGAATTGTTGCCCTGGACTCATGAAAGTGTCATGACCTTGAGCCATGAGCCACGGTCACTCTTCAAAGGTCAAGGTTGCAATGCACATAGTGGCTTTTGACATTGTCCGGGCCATAACTTTTCGCTGAGGGCATGGATTGGAATAATATTTCACAGAACTGTTGCCCTGGACTCATGAAAGTGTCATGACCTTGAGCCATGAGCCACGGTCACTCTTCAAAGGTCAAGGTTGCAATGCACATAGTGGCTTTTGACATTGTCCGGGCCATAACTTTTCACTGAGCGCACGGATTGGAATAATATTTCATTGAATTGTGGCCCCGGGCCCTAGGAAGTGTCATGACCTTGAGCCAAGATTAATGGTCAACGGTCAAAGTTGCAATGCACATAGAGGCTTTTGACATTGTCCGGGCCATAACTTTTCACTGAGCGCACGGATTGGAATAATATTTCATTGAATTGTGGCCCCGGGCCCTAGGAAGTGTCATGACCTTGAGCCAAGATTAATGGTCAACGGTCAAAGTTGCAATGCACATAGAGGCTTTTGACATTGTCCGGGCCATAACTTTTCGCTGAGGGCATGGATTGGAATAATATTTCATTGAATTGTTCCCCCAGACACTAGGAAGTGTCATGACCTTGAGCCAAGATTACTGGTCAACGGTCAAGGTTGCAATGCACATAGTGGCTTTTGACATTTTCACCAAGTGCATGGATTGGAATAATATCTCACCGAATTGTTTGTCTAGACCCAAGGAAATGTCATGATCTTGAGAAAAAGTCAAGGCCACAATGCACATAGTGGTTTTAACATTGTCCAGGCCATAACTTTCATTGAGTGCAGGGATTTGAATATTCCACAGAATTGTTGCCCTAGACTTAGAAGTGTCATGACCTTGAGCCAAGGTCACCAGGTCAAAGGTCAAGGTCTCACAATGCACGTAGTGGTTTTACCATTGTCTGGCCTACGACGGGCGTATATTGCTACGTTGGCGTTGCCCTTGTTGTATTTTAAGACTATCTCCCCTTTGATGGTGGCCTGGCTCTTCATTTGAATAAACTTCAATCCCCTTCATCCAAGGATGATTTGTACCAAGTTGGGTTGAAATTGGCCCAGTGGTTCTAGAGGAGATTTTGCTTTATATCAACATGTAAAACTTTGATCCCCTATTGTGGCCCAACCCTACTCCCAGGGGGCATGATCTGAACAAACTTGGATTCACTCTATATAAGGAAGCTTTTAGGTAAATATGGTTTCTTCTAGTCCAATGCCTCTTGAAAAGAAATTTTTTAAAGAGATTTTCCCAATATACTCACATGTGAAACTTTAATTGTGGCGTCATTAATTTTAACAAACTTGAATCTCCACTATATCAGGAAGCTTTCATATAAATTTCAGCTTTTCTGTCCCAGTGGTTCTTGAGGAGATTTTAAATGACACCACCATATGTTTGCATTTTCATGATTATCTCCCCTTTGATGGGGGGCCTGGTCCTTCGTTTGAACAAACTTGAATTCCCTTGTACCCAAAAATGATTTGTACCAAGTTTGGTTGAAATTGGCCTAGTGGTTCTTGATGAAAATGTGAAAGTTTACGACAACAACTACAATGACGACGACAGACAACTGACAAATTTTGATCAGAAAAGCTCACTTGAGCCTTCGGTTCAGGTGAGCTTAAAAAAGCAGTGGACATGTAGGATAAATCTTGTGTCTTGTATACAAGGTGAAAAGGATTATGTATGATAACAGCAGTTTGGGGCAGGTCTAAAACTCAAAATTCGAAAGCTGTAAAGGAATAGTAAATCTTTCATTTCATAGAAGAGATCAATTAAGGCTGCACTTGATGTTTTTTAGAAGAAAAACTGCATAATATACATCATTTTATGTCAAATTGCCAAAAGTAGTGGCAAAACGTCATGTCTGTGATGTCATATAATTCAGGGTTCTACGTCATTTTGATGAAATTGACAGCTATGTTACTTTGGAATTCTTACACAAAATACTATTAATTTGAAATAAAAGCATAAATGTTGATTTTGATGGGCAAATATATATATTTTTTTATGGAGACCCATTAGGGTAAAATATTAGTAGTTCAAACAGTTCAGTATTTCATCTGCAAAATATTGTGCACTGCAGAGACCCCCAAAGACTTTAACATATACATGTAAATTTCTGCTCTCCCGCTTCCATTCCACTCTCAAGAGTTGGTTTTTTTAATTCATCAACATTACTTAGACTGTTTTTATCCATAAATGTACAGTCAGTCAGAAGAAGTGCCAATTAAATTCAGCAGCCAAAATGTGTTGCCCTCTTCTTCCTGAAAAAATGAAATATGTGTCTGCTATTATAATATATTTCTTGAAATTATCTTGTCATATTTTAAGAGTAAAGATAAATTAAATCGAGTTGGCCCTAATTAAGCTTTTTTTGCTTGGGCTGTCAATTCAGAGACTGTGGTTATAAACACTGTAATAATTTATGACTATATTAAGGAGTACTATAAAAGAAATCGCAAGAAAATAAAATGAGTAGAAGTGAAACAAACATGGCCTAATTGACAGATCTGTATTTAAGAGTGTCTGGCAAATTAATCAAAGATCCCGTCCAACTCCTTTAATACTGTTAGAAAACTTGACTGAGAGCCAATATTATGCTTTAATTGAAGGTCGAAATTGCTTTTAGACAATTTTTTATTCTAATCTTTTGATGAAAATTGCAATTATAGTTGGATGGATTTCGATTTGGACTGTCTCGGAACAGACAAATTTGGTTTGTCTAACCTATGGTGTATGATATCAGCCATTTTTAGAGCCCAGTCGGTAATGGGCAATATTTTATCAAAATCAGGACAATCCGTATAATCGTTGGAATTGTCTGAGACAATTTCCAAAACAGTCGATACTTGCACAGAAGATAGGAGAAAATATTGCATTTTCTGTTTACTTGATATAAAAAGCATTAGAGAGTTCAAACCAGATCATCTGTTGAGAAGATTTCATCACCTTATTAAGCAAGAATTCTGCTGTGTGTAATTTCAAGATAAAATTAGGTAGAACCAATAGAAAAGGACCGTATGAAGAGTGCACCATTACTGACCATTTAGAACATTTAGCTAAGAGCACATAGTGCATATGGTCGGTTTTCAATATGGAATGAAAAAATCTCCAGAAATGATGGATTATTTTCAGACTTTGCTTATTAACTTTGTGCTAGGACAGTTTGCCATTGATTTTCTACTCAATTTGAAAATCTTTGTTGATTTAAGAAAAGATACAGATGCACGGTGTTTGTTTTCCAAGCTCTTCAGCCCCTCTTTGAAAATGTCATCAATTATTTTCTCTAATGCCTCCGCAAATCCAGGCCATTGTCATTCTTTATCAACAAGATCTTTTGAATATTTTAGGGGATGATGGGAGATGGGAAAATGTTGGAATTTTCATCTTACTGCCATATAAAGCTATGGACCAAGTTGAAAAACCGTATACATTGCCAAGTTTTGTCTGGTGATCAATACTATAAAGTCTTTCCAACCAACTGAAAAGATTAAAAAAATCAATATGCCATACTCCAACATTTAACTTGCTTTGGCTGACCACAGAAATGAAATAATTTTGATGGAATTGGCACTAGAAAATTGTTTTCAATTATCTTTCCTCTTTCGGGATCAAAATCGAACTTTTCCGCAAGTAAACATATGCGATGAATGTCCGTCTGCATTTTTTTCCCTGATGATATATTTATGGTGTTCCTTTGACGGATTGAGATTTTTTAATATCAAATGAAACATAATGGCCATTTCAGCATCGACTGATGTATTCTTTCATGACAAAAAGATATTTGTTACTTAAGTATTGATTGGCTGAAAATTGGCCCCAGGATACCTAGTCCTGTAACCTCTCAGTATACTAGTAGATACATTTTACTGCCTTGAAATATTAATAACCGTAATAGTCGGATGTTTTATGATACCAGAATGAATACCATTTCATTTTTATGGTGTTTGTATTCCAAATGTGTGAAGATTATACCATGTTAAATGAAAAGTCAATGCTCTCTCAAGATAAAATGTTTTAAGAATGTGATATTTGTTAATTATGTTTTGTTCTTCTTCATATTTTCTTGGTGTTTTATGTACTTTGAGAATTTTGTGAAACTATATTCTGACAAATTTAAAGATTTTTCTCTTTTTAATTTTCATAGAGATAATGATTAATTGATGTAATTAACAAATTACAGGAAAGTGATGGAGAGGAAGGGGAGGATGGTGGTGAATTGTCGGTTAACCAGATGGAGCTCCTGGAACTGGAAATGAGGGCCCGGGCCATTAAAGCCATGCTGCTGGCCCAGGAACAAAGAGACAAGCAGTCGGAGAATGGCTGACACTGAAGCAAGAGCTGCAACTCTGAGTGACTGACTCTTCCAAGAGGAGAGAACTTTTGCCAAGCAAGCAAACTGTTTAGTCTCGTGGGTCACTCAGGTGACCTATTGCAGTCTGTTTTTGTCCATCCTTGTGTGTTTAACCAAACTTAGAGTTATGATAATTAGAGATGCCTATCAAAGTGAAATTCATGGCCTTAGGATTGGCCGTTTTAGGGTAGGGTTTATTAAAAATGCNCCTATCAAAGTGAAATTCATGGCCTTAGGATCAGCTATTCTAAGATAGGGTTTATTAAAAATGTATTATCTATTTAAAAATCTTGTTTGACTCCTGGAAATTAAACAACCAAATTTAGTACATAGTAATAATGATTAGAGAAGCCTAAAAAAAAATTGAAATCCTTGGCCCCAGGGTCAGGTGTTAAGGTTCTAGAGCTGTGTGGATCATATGGTGAAAGTGCATTGAATTTCATTGTAAGTCTTTTTCTGGACTCCTGTATCAAACAGGTCAGCTGAGTGTAGGATGATGATGATAAACAAGGATCTGGGAGGGAGAAGGCTCTACGTTTGATGNTGTTAAGGTTCTAGAGCTGTGTGGATCATATTATGGTGAACGTGCATTGAATTTCATTAAAAGTTTTTTTCTTGACTCTCGTACAAAACAGGTAAGCTGAGTGCAGGATGATGATAACAAACATGGACCTGGGAGGGAGAAGGCTCTACGTTTGATATAGTGAAAATGCATTATTTCTTTTAGATTCTCCTCAAGTCTGGACACCAAACATTGTAGATAATCAATAGCAAAACCTGTGTTAAAATTGTGAAACTATGACAGGTATGTCTTTGGATCAGATGATAATTTAACGTCACATGTATCTCCTCAATTTGATTGCTTCATTTCACTTTATCAACATTCTTTATACATTGGTATAAACTAGGTAACAATAAATAGCACCGTACGACATCCTAGGNTTTTAGATTCTCCTCAAGTCTGGACACCAAAATACCGGTAATTAATAGCAAAAACCTGTGTTAAAATTGTGAATCTATGACAGGTATGTCTATGGAAAAGATAATAATTGAACTTCACTTATATTTCCTCAATTTGATTGGTTCATTTCACTTTATCAACATTCTTTATAAACTTTTATGAACTTGGTAACAATATATGAAATAGCACCGTACGACATCCTAGAAATGACATCATGGCTCTGCTGTGTGCCTTTTGCTGCGGCAGCAATATTAAATACAGAATTGATAGTTTCTTATAATCATTCATCAAATTACATCAAATCCATTTTTCTAAAGTAAGTTTAAAGATTGAATGTAATTTCTACAAGTAATTTAATCTTACGATGTAGGAGATGGATTATGTTCATTTATGAACTGCTCCATTCATAGTACTAGCCACTGGAGACAAAGGTTAGGTGGTGTGTAGGAGTTAATTGTAATCGTGCCTGTCTTTCTTACAAGCTGTCCAACCTCTGTCCTTCCAGCTTACTTTATCTTGTGGTTAATAAAAAAAAAAGTTAGAAATATTAGAGTAACACATCAATTTTTAATGGAGAAACATTGATAGAAGAAATGAATATGACTTTGTAGCTCTTCTTTCTATTGTCAGTTTTTATTGCATTACATTCAGGCAACTGTTTTTAAAAGGCTTATAGGCCTCTTGTTAAATTATGTGTTTGTTAGAATAGATTTATTTTTCCTTAATAAAATACCATAAGAATTGAAGATCTCTTGTTATTTTAATATGATTTTATATATGAACATTTCAAAATGTATTTATTTAGCTGGAAACTTTCACTGTCTCTTTGTGGGACACGGGGTGGATTAAGCAGTTTGAATTTTGATTTATCAACTGCGGAATTACTGTGCAGTGTTAGGTTGTGTTTGAGACACTGAGTGACTATATACATGTATTATTGAATTGTTTCAAAAAAATTTATTTATTCTTTGATAATTCAAATCATTTCCATGGAGCAATTTCCTCTAGTCTCATGACAAGCGGAACAAATTCAGAATTATCTTCCAACACAGGCACCTGTAGTTTGGACCCCCACTCCCTTTGATCCACCCATTTTAATGTGCAAAACAAAACCAGGAAGAAAAATCTACTGAACATTTGCGGATTATGTCTGTTGTATCATTTTCCAATTTGCCTTGTATCAAGCTCTAAGTTGCACAGTTTTACTGGATTCAATATGTATATGTTAAACAATATTACATCGAAATAGTCAATAAATTGACAAAATTGTTTCCATCTAAAATTTGTTACTTTATTGTCGTCATAAATCAGCAACGAAAGAAAATATTGTATACATGTATCAATGAAGACGAAAAGACTGTGTTCAAATCAAACAGCGCATTGTAGCCTGTAATGGGTAAATTGTAGAAAAACCTGATAATTTAAGAAAAATTCAGATCCCCAGATGGTGCAGCTTGACTGGCTTCACCGCTCTGGGGTAGGGCGTTCGATTCGCAATCCGGCGCCGAGCTATACAACATAGCTTCACCAAGCGCCCGATGTCACGGGACTTTTGAATATAATCTTGAAACGCCCCTTGTCACGGTAGGAAAGAACCCTCACTTCTATTGCCCTGGATGCCTTACATGGTCAAAATTTGAGGGACTCTACGGAAAACTGAGAGTGTCATGAGTGGAGACTCAAGAGTTTTCAGATGGTACGTACAATCAACAATATATGTTTTTAAAAATTATCAAATCGTATATGATGGCCTACCATGAAAATTAAAATTTATCATAATATTACTTTTGGATCTGAAAAGAAGAAACGATGTGTTGAAGGATTACAGTCTGCGTTCCTCCTAATGAATAAGTTAAAGGGGGGGGGGGGGGGGGGTGGAATATCCAGATACTACATCGGCTGCTAGTATATGTACCGTTTTAACCTAGAAGAAGAAGAAAATAATTGAGGAATCTTGCAAACAATTTGAATTTGAAAGTCGTTTTTGCGCGATTTAAAGTTGTTTTTACGATTTCAAAATAATAATTTCCTCGATTTAGTAAATCGTTAAAAGTTTCAAAAGTCGATTTATTAAATCGTTTCTACAGTTTTGTAAAGTGTTCATAAACGATTTTAATCGAGGCTCAAAGGCTTGAGTATAGGTAAGTATCGCTATGATAATTTTGGCCCCACCTTTGAACCAAAACCCTACCCCTAAAATCATGAATACTCAGTATAGATGGCATTCCGTATGATGCTTCAAAGGTTGATTATATATCATAAAGTAAAATAGCGCTTAGTTTATTTATTTATTTTGGCTAGTGACTACATATTACGGAACTGGTGAATTCTACAAACTTAGCAGGGTATCGTCGTACCAAAATATAAAAGTGATAACAAGCCAGATCATTCCCCTATCTCTGAACCAAAACCGTCGGTATCAATATTATCTTGTCAACACAGAGTATTTGAGAAGATTATATATTTTGTACATTACCGTGTCTCATCGAGCATAGACAAAACAAAATTTCCTAATCCCCGACAACAGGGATTCCAGAGGGGTTGTATCACAGCGGCTTTTAACTTGCAGGAAACGGTTCTAAACTACGACACAGGACGTGTTTGTAGCAATTTTGAACCGCAAAAAGCTTAAGATACCGTGCGGAGAAGTGCTTTTCTAATCAAATTATATAAGTTGGGCGTGAAGGGGAAGATTTGGGTCTCTTATAGACGATTATATCATATTGATAATGAAAGTACAATTGTTCACAACCAAACGTCCCAATGGTTCACAATCCAACAAGATGTCGGACAAGGGGATATTCTCTCTGGTTTTCTTTATTGCGTGTTTATCAATGACTTGCTGAATATATTAGAATGTTCCGAATATAATTTTAGTGTTTTTAATGCAAAATCTAGAAACCCAACATTAGGATTACAAAAGTTGTTCGACAACGCATATACTTACTCGTGTTTATGGCGCTTCTGTTTCAATGCTCAGACATTCAGCATCATTATATTTCATAGAAAAAACACACCACAGTACGGCAGTCTTGGACAATATATCTGTTAATGATAGTTAAACATTTGGGAATTATTCAACAAGCTACATTTAATTCTGCAAAAAGAACTATTACAAGCTGTAACAAATGCAGAAAATCGTATACTATTCGAAATGACGTTTCAAACAATGCAAACCCTTTAACGCTTGTCAGTCTCTACAGAAAAGTAGTACTCCCTTCTCTATTATATGGATGTGAAATATGGACCAAAACTACAACAAGAGGCCCACAAACCTGTATACCCTAGCCCATAAGGGAGTAACATATTTGCATATTTTTAAAAACCTCAATATGGAGCCCTTTGACCATCAAAATCAAGCATTTTGTTTTTCTCAAATATGTACATAGAAGTAGAGAGGATGCTTTTTCTAAGATTTCGTATATTCTCGCTGTATGGCCATATTGGCCCCACCCTAAGCCCCGACTCCAGATCCAGAGGCCATGAATTTCATAACCTTGATAGAGGGGTTCATGGACATTATAATCATGCATTTAGTTTTTCTCAAAAATATATGGAAGTAGAAAAGAAGATTCTCTAATTGAAATACAGGTTTACTATATGGTCACATTGGCCCCGTCATAGGGCCTGAATCTTTGACTCAGGGGCCATGAATTTCACAATTTGAGTAGAGGACTTCATGGACATCATAGTTATCCTTTTAGTTCTTATCACATATGGGAGTAAAGAAAAATATTCTCATACATGTTCAATTATATTTCTCGTACATGTTCATATATTCTCATACATGTTTCAATTATATTCTCAATACATGTTCAATATTGTTCAATATATCGTGGTCATATTGGCCCACCCTAGGACCTGATCCTGGGGCCATGCATTTTACACATTTTGAGTAGAGGGCTGATAACCATGCATTCGGTTTTCCCCTAATTGTGTGGGCGTAAAGAAGAACATCTTTGAAAATATTACTCTCTTTTTTTTGGGTCAGTTTTCGCCCCGCTCCTAAGGCCCCTGGGGTGCAAGAGTTCCGAATTTTACAATCTACATGTATGTCCCCATTGTCCCAAAGATTCTGAAAAGAATTGGAATGATAGTGATCAAGAAGAAGGAAAAAAAATCAATTATTAGCACATTTTTAATCATGTACCAAGTTTGGCCCCACCCTAAGGTCAGCTTTTCAATTTTGGTAGAGGCTTTTCTGTTCTACATCACAATGCATTGTTTTTTGATCAGGTGTAGAGAAGATGATTTTTGAAAATTTGTCACTTTTTGGCAGTTTTTTTTTGGGGGGGGGGGGCTGCAAAAGTCCTGAAATTTACAATTTCAATTCGATTGACCATTTTGGATGCAACCTAATACCAAAACCCCTACCCCTGGAATCATGGAATTTACAATTATGATATATTCAAAATATCCAATTAGTTGCACTTTAACATCGAAGACGGGTTTTTTGGGGGGTTTTTTTTGTCAATGCGAGACGTTTGTTTGTTTTTGGTTTTTTTTATGCGAGAGTATACTTGGACTATACCCCCATCGAAGCAAAAATTGATAAGCGAAAACTTGTATTCTTTGGGAAAATGTGTAACCTGGGAGTGAGAATACAGACCTATATATGACCTTATGAATAAGTATCCGGGTTTGTATTGGACATTTGAAATTTTTGCTAAAATACGATTTATTGAACTAGCAAGATTCACGATTTCAGTGTCGGAGGGAAAAAGACCTTATCGTAACGTCAATTAACAAAGGACATCAGTGACACCTATATCTGAAACAGACAGCAGTCCTTTGAAAGGGGAAGATAGATAACTCATATAAAGATGTTCACTGTTTTGATTGAGTTATCTTTCTTTGTATGCTTCTCATTTTGGCTTTTATCAAGTTTATGTTGACCAAAATTGTTGCCCTTGGTGGCTGTTTGATTTTCACGGTATATATCATTAACGTGAAATGTCGTTTTACTGTCTCCTTCCATGTTATTTTAAATAAATGCAATTTTCTATATACAAACTCTTACTTTTCCTTCTTGTCAAATTAATATGCACTTATTATTGTCAAGTTTGTAAGTTTTACATAATACTTAAACGATTCTGTCCAGTCTCTTGAAATTTTTAAAATTTGCACGCACCCTCATGTAGTGTAAATTCTTTGTTCACGCGATAACCCCTAAAGTTAGGGCGGGGTTTAATTTTCAAGGAGAGATTTTTGTGGGGTTTTATGTGAGTGCAAGCTAGGTGATCCATGAGAAAGATGTGGAACCTTGGCTTATAAACAAAATATTATAAATATATGGTCTATATATATTTAGGTATACCTAGATCCTTAAAATACTTGAATATTAGACAGCACTAATTTTGGGACAGGTGTTACTACGACTGTATTTGACGAATTTTTGTCCAGTTGGGCTTAAAAGATTTGATGCGATATCACAACGTTTAGCTCACCTGTGTACAAAATGCTGTAGAAACTCTGTCTGGGATCCTTTTTGAATATTTTACATTTTCGACTTCACTGGACAAAACTACTCAGAATTGGATCAAAGATTGCTTAACTGGGAGAACAAGAGGGGGGGGGGGGGTCTTCTCAAGAACAACCACACCTTTATCGCCAAGCTTCCGTATACATATCGATTGATTGATTATTTGTTTGTTTTACGTCCCGTCGAGAATTGTTCACTCATAGTGAGACGTAGCTGCAGAACTGTAGCTCTCTGAAAAAATATTGGGACAGATCGGGAGAGCTACAGTTCCATCCCTTATAAAAACCTTCGATTTTCGCCGCGCGGAAAGTTGCGCCTGGTTTAGGCCTTCTATCGTTATTATCCTGCACTGACGGGCCCTAAATCTAATTTTTAAAAATTCCTTACATTTCTCCCGAACGTTTATTTTTTCAAACATACCTTAAAATTTTCATTAAAGTCCCATACGACCACAACTCACAGCTTCAAATGAATGTCGTTTGTTGACGTAGCCATAATAGAACCACAAGGGCGCAGTAATGTTACGAGTAGCGGTTGCTGACCACGCTTACAGTTGCTTAATTTGCGTGATCAAGTTTTACCACATCGCCAGAAAAGTTAGCTCCCTAGAGAGATAGTGGAAGTTCCCTCTTTACTTATACTGTCACCTACAGTAAGTTAAAAATATGTAAATTTTCTCACAATCCTCCCGGGGATCACAGATCTACGATTTGTCAAATCAATATATAAATACAGGTGTATTTCCATGTAGTGTGTTTCAGGGTAAAAAACACAAAAATTGAGAGCTTGTGTCACTCGCTCTATGTGAATTCATACTATAAATGAAATGCTTGAACAAGCCACAAAATAAAATGTAGTATTGCGATTCACTTGAAGGGTTCTGTTGAAGAGTTCTCTTTCTTGTCTAAAATTTTAACCTTGTAAGCAGAAAAAAAAAGACTTGAATAGCCACCCCCCCCCCCCGATTGTTTGATAATGAAAGTGGTACCAAGCAGTGTGCTATCGTTAAAGCAGTGTCGTAGCTACCATTGACGCCAAAACGCCCGGGCGTACACATCAATTTGACCAACAACAAAAAATTTGAATTAGAAGAAAAAAATAATTTTCATTCGTTATTATAAAGGTATCATGCGTTCAGTCATATGCTATGGTATTTAATTAGGATATCGTGATGACTAACTTTGCAATCGTCAACTTTCCCTTTCTATGTAGTAATATACCACTATCACCTGCTTATGGTGTGTATATCTCCCAGATGATTCGATACGACAAGATCATACTATGCGTTATGAGGACTTTTTAAAAGCGAGGCCAACTACTAACAAAAAGTTGCAATTCTACGGTCGCTAATCAATGACCTTGTTGCGATTACACATATGTTGACTGATTTGTTTAATACCCTTTGTTAGACTGTCATTTTCCTAAGTACTAATTTGACTACAGGTAAATCCGCGTTTACTTTATTCGACTAAGGGCTCACGGCGGGTGT
Source organism: Ostrea lurida (assembly GCA_903981925.1). Classification (NCBI taxonomy): domain Eukaryota; kingdom Metazoa; phylum Mollusca; class Bivalvia; order Ostreida; family Ostreidae; genus Ostrea; species Ostrea lurida. Next base: position 37,220 of record CAJDSM010016768.1, on the reverse strand, counting down.
GAACCGGTCAGCAAAGGATGCTTACTCCTCCGTGGCACCTTGATCCTACCTTCGGGGGTCCGTGTTGCTCCTACACTCGATTTTGTATAATTTTTTGTTTATGAATTACGTTTGAGCACAATGTTAACTTCGCCTTTTTTGTATCTATACATGTATATACGTTAAGTCCGAGTAATAAAAACAATTAATATACAGTTCATTCATAACAATAATTTATTGGTAATATTTTGACTTTGTTCCGGAAGTTTTTCGCTAATAAGAAGACCAGAAAAACCTTATTTAACTTTCCATTTGAAATTGTACACTCACAGAGAGACTCGACAAGTTTATGTTTGCAATCGTGCTTTTAGGCATACGGGGCTTCATTGTTGTACATGTATGTATTGAAGAAATAAACAAAATTCCGTTACTATTATCCAAATTCAGACACACGTTATTTATGTTAAATATACATCATTATGCCAGTATATCCTATCCCAGACGGAATTGAAATGCTTTGTGAATCTCTGGCAAAAAACAAAAATACGCATTAAAGCATTGTAATATTTCACTGATAATATATATTAAGTGGATATTTGATT
>CAJDSM010016768.1:19669-34941 GCA_903981925.1 Ostrea lurida | reverse complement strand
TTATTGTCTTCGTGGCGAAGACACTTTAAGGGGGCAGGAATGTAGTAGTTACGGCTATATGGACCGTGGATATCGGCCTGGATAGCTCAGTGGTTAGAGCACCTGACTAGTAATGCAGGGGACCCGGGTTCGATTCCCGGTCCAGCCACTTATTTTCTCATTCTCCTCTGTCCTGTTACATTTGGTGCCGTTGACAGCCCCTGGAATTGCAGGTGAATTTCAATCCTGCCAGGGGGTTAGAACCTGGGTAGCTGTCTTCGGGGCGACTTTAAGGAGGGAGGAATGTAGTATGGTAGTTACGGCTATATGGACCGTGGATATCGGCCTGGATAGCTCAGTGGTTAGAGCACCTGACTAGTAATGCAGGGGACCCGGGTTCGATTCCCGGTCCAGCCACTTATTTTCTCATTCTCTCCCTTCCTGTTACATGTATATGACAAGGTGACTCTAGTTGGAAAGACAGTATAATAATTGCGTGCCTCTGTAGAGTCTTATTACAGTCTTTCCAAACTAGAGTCACCTTGTATATCACATGTAACAGAAGGGAGAGAATGAGAAAATAGTGGCTGGCCGGGGAATCGAACCGTCCCCTGCATACTAAGTCAGGTGCCTCTAACCACTGAGCTATCCAGCCGATATCACGGCCATATAGCGTAACTTACATATACATTCCTCCCTTCCTTAAATGCTTCGCCCCGAGACAGCTTACCCAGGTTTCTAACCCGCTTGGCACGGACTGAAATTCACCTGCAACTCCAGGGGCTGTCAACGGCAACCAAATGTTAACAGGAAGGGAGAGAATGAGAAAATAAGTGGCTGGACCGGGAATCGAACCCGGCCCTCCCTCATTACTAGTTACGTGCTCTAACCACTGAGCTATCCAGGCCGAATATCCCGGTCCACATAGCCGTAACTACTACATTCTCCCCCTTAAGTGTCTTCGCCCGAAGACAACTACCCAGGTTCACCCCTGGCAGGACTTGAAATTCACCTGATTCCAGGGCTGTACACGGCAACCAAATGTAACAGGAAGGAGAGAATGAGAAAATAAGTGGCTGGACGGGAATCGAACCCGGCCCCTGCATTACTAGTCAGGTTCTCTTACATACCAGAACTGAACCTACCCATGCGTCAAGATGTTCCCTATCAAATTTGAGATCAAAGTTCACCAAGTCCACTGGACCATTTAAATATAGCAATACGTTTTCCATTTAAATTTCTTGAATAGTAAACAATACCCTCCGGGAGATTGGGGGGGAAGCGGGGTTATTCTTAGTGAGCAGTTGCTCAACAGATATCTCGATTTGTTATATTTATAAGGTAGTGACTGTTCCTATTTACAGTGGCGGTAGCTAGCCTTGAAGTGGAAGTGTAAAGCAGCAGTTGACAAAGTAAGAATCCGCTTGGAGTCTGGGGCCGCCTAAAGGCCCGCAGTGTTGACAGGGCAAGACCTTAGTGGGTCCCAATGGTGCAAAGCTCCCGGAAGCTCTTGGTTTGAGGGCGTTTTTCGGTTGAATTTATGGATTGCTTTAGCTATAAAATTATGCATCAGTAATATGAACCAGCATCTCGAGAGTATTGATAGCCACATTACATAGTCCCTACCGATGACAAATATTCTATTGGACTCTGCAGCACTTCATATTAGCAATAGCCGGTCAATATTATGGTACAAGCCAGGATTAGGGAAAGACCTACTTAACTCAGTGAAAAATGAATCAATCGAACAAACTCGACTTGATCCTGTAACTTGGATTTGGCAAAGACAATGTTACCAAATATCAATTGAATAATCATGCCAAGCCAGTGATGAAAAACGTTGCGAAAACTGGATAATATGAAATTTCTAAGTCCAAGGGCCATAAAGCTCAGCTGAAATATGGGTCGATTCAAAACCAGAACTCGAACTTGATCTGTAACTTGGTATGCGCAAATGCAATGTACCAAATATCAAAATGAATATCTGCAAGCAGAGAGAAAAAAAGTGCGAAAACTGATATATTTATGAAAATTTTCTGAAGGTCGCAAGCCATAAAACTCAGTGAAAATGGATTGATCTGAATCCAAACTCAAACTTTGATCTGTAACTTTGGTATGGCAAAGCAACGTTGTACCAAATATTCAAATGAATATTCTGCAAGCATGTGAGAAAAAAAAGCTGCGAAAACTATTACCGGACTGACGGACAGACAGACGGACGGAACAGACAGACAGACAGAGTGCAAACCTAAGAGTCCCCTTTCGACTTCGTCGTACGGACTAAAAATGGGTTTTTCCCCACATTAATAGGAAATGAGGCCGTGCCTTCTCGACCCTTCTAAATATGCCAACGGTATGATAGAGGTTTTTAGGGACTCTTACGATCAGCCGATGGATTCCAACCATGGTGGAATTACATGAGAAGCAATTCAAGTGAAATCTAATTTTTGTTTTTCAAAAAATGTATTCACCGTCAGAAAAAATATTCAGTAAATCTTCAATTCTTTCTTTCAAACAGTCACAGTTTAACGGCAGCATTTCGTAAATACATGTCGTTTTTATAAACGATTAGTTTGTCTGTATGATCTACCATGGGTCAAATTGCTGTCTGATTATGTTCTCAAAGCAATTGATGAGCCGTTTTTTTTTTCCCCCCAAACCCCCCCAACTGGAAAAATTTTTGACTACGAATTACTCTGTTATATACCTTGATCAAGACTGGGCTCACAGCTGGTTGTGGCCGCGTCAAAACAGAGGATGCTTTACTCCCTAGCACCTGATCCCACCTCCTGGTGGTCAGGGGTCCAGTAATTGTCCAACATCTTGTTTTTGTATTCTAGTTTGGACTTACGAATTGATCACTGTTCGTTATCTTTGCCTTTATCTTTAAAATTAATCAAAATATCAGCTTAGATATTATTATCGTGAAATATTACAATGCTTTAAGCGTTATTTTTGTTTTTTTGCCAGAGGATTCACAAAGCATTTCAATTCCGTCTAGGGATAGGACATACTGGCATAAATGATTGTATATTTACATAAATAACGTGTGTCTGAATTTGGATAATAGTAACGAATTTTGTTTATTTTCCTTCAATCTACATGTACAACAATGAAGTCCCCGTATTGCCTAAAAGCACGATGCAAACATAAAACTTGTCGAGTCTCTCTGTGGAGGTGTACAATTTCAAATGGAAAGTTAAATAGGTTTTTTCTGCGTCTTCTTATTAGCAAAGAACTTCCGGAACAAAGTCAGAAATATTACCAATAAATTATTGTTATGAATATTAATTGTTTTTATTAACTCGACTAATACTATATAATGTATAGATACAAAAAAGCGAAGTTAACCTTGTGTCAAACGTAATCATAAACAAAAAAATTATACAAAAGTCGATGGTAGGAGCAACACGGACCCCCGAAGAGTTAGGATCAGGTGCCACGAGGAGTAGCATCCTTTGCTGACCGGTGCACACCCGCCGTGAAGCCCTTAGTCGAATAAAGTAAACGGGATGACCTGTAGTCAAATTAGTACTTAGGAAAAATGACTAGTCTAACAAAGGTATGAAACAAATCAGTCACATATGTGTAATCGCAAACAAGGTCAATTATAGCGACCGTAGAATTGCAACTTTTTGTTAGTAGTTGGGCGTCGCTTTTAAAAATCCTCATACGATAGTATGATCTTTGTGCCTATCCGAATCCATCTGGGATATATACACCCATAAGCAGGATGATAGTTATATTCAACTACATTAGTAAAGGAAAGTTGACGATGTGCAAAGTAGTCATCACGATATTTAATAACCTAGCATACTGACTGACGCATTGATACCTTTATAAAACGAATTGAAAAAAATTTTTCTTCTAATTCAATTTTTTTTGTTGGTCAAATTGATGTGTACGACCGGCGTTTTTGGCGGTACAGTCAATGTAAGCACCGAACACTGCTATTAACGATTTTAGCACACTGCATTATGTACACTTTCTTATCAACATCGGGGGGGGGAAGTGCTATTACAAGTCTTGTTCTTTTTTCTGCTTTACAAGGTAAATTTTTAACAAGACAAGAAATCTCTTCAAAGCGAGAACCCTGTCAAGTTGAAATCTTCCAATACTACATTTTATTTTGTGGCTGTCAAGCATTTTCATTTATCAGTATTGAATTCAGCATAGAGCGCGATGTTAATGACATCATAAGCTTCTCAATTTTTGTGTTTGTCTTACCCTGAATACAACACTACATGGAAATACACCTGTTTTATATATTGATTTGACAAATCGTAGATCCTGTAATTCCCGGGAGGATTGTCTTGAGACGAAAATTTACATATTTTAAAGCTTAACGTAGGTGACAGTATAAGTAAAGAGGGGAACATTCACATCTCTCTATGGGAGCTCCAACTTTTCTGGCGAAGGATGTAGGTAAAACTTGAATCAACCAAAAATTAAGCCATACTGTAAGCGTTGAGTCAGCAACCGCATACTCGGAACATTACTGCGCCCTTGGTGTTCGATTATGGCTACGTCAACTAAACGACATTCATTTGACCAGCTGGATGTTTGGTCGTATGGGACTTTAATGACAATTTTAGGTATCGTTTTGAACAAAATACATCGGTGTCGGGGACCTATGTAAGGAATTTTATAGAAATTAGATTATTGGCTCGTCAGTGTCAGTGATTATTACGATTAGAAGCCTCCAACCATGCCAACTTCGCGCGGCGAAAATCGAAGGTTTTTATAATGGATGGAACTGTAGCTCTCCCGATCTGTCCCAATATTTTTCAGGAGAAGCTACATTCTGCAGCTTCGTCTCACTTATGACGTGAACATCTTCTCGACGGACGTTTAAAACAAACAAATCAATCAATCACAGATATGTTATACGAAGCTTGGGCGAAAAGTGTGGTTGTTCTTGAGAGACCCCCCCCCCCCTTCTTGTTCTCCCAGTTAAGCAATCTTTGACAATTCTTGATAGTAGTTTTGTCCAGTGAAGTCGAAAATGAAGAAATATTCAAAAAGATCCAGACAGAGTTTCTACAGCATGTTTGTACACAGGGTGAGCTAAAACGTAGTGTATCGATCAAATCTTTTAGCCCAATACGTGGACAAAAATTCGTCAAATCAGTCGTTCCAGTAAATAACACCTGTCCATATTGAGTGCTGTCTAATATTCAACAGCTATTTTAAGGAATCTAGTTATACCTCAAAAGTATATATAGATTCCATATACTTATTAATATTTTGTTTATAGCCAAGTTCCATCATCTTTCTATGGAATACCTAGCTTGCACTCACATAAAACCCCATCAAAAATTCTCTCCTGAAAAATTTTAAATCGCCGCCCCTAACTCTTAGGTGTTATCGCCTGTATCTGTTGCCAAAGCGTGAACAAAGGAGATTTACACTTAATGAGGGTGCGTGCAATGTTAAAATTTCAAGAGACTGGACAGAATCGTGTAATAATTATTGTTAAAACTACAAACTTGACAATAATAAGTGCATATATAATTTGACAAGAAGGAAAAGTAATGAGTTTGTATATAGAAAATTGCATTTATGTAAAATAAACATGGAAGTGAGACGTGGGTTAAAAACGACATTTCACGTTAATTGATATATTACCGGTGAAAAATCAAACACCACCAAGGCAACAATTTGGTCAACATAAACTTGATAAAAGCAAATGAGAAGCATACAATAGGAAAGATAACTCAATCCAAAACAGATCTCTTTATATGATTAATCTATCTTCCCCTTTCAAAGGACTGCTCGTCTGTTTCAGATATAGGTGTCACTGTGTCCTTTGTTTAATTGGACGTATCGATGATATTTTTTCACCTGCCGGACAACTGAGAATCGTGCATTCTTGCAGTTCAAAAAGTCGTATTTAGCAAAAATTTTCACAAAATGCTCCGATTACAACCCGGATACTTATTCTATAAGGTCCATAATTATAGGTCTTGTTTCTTCACTCCCAGGTTACTACATTTTCCCAAAAGAATACAAGTTTTTCTGCTTATCAATTTTTGCTTTCGATTGGGTATAGTCAAGTATACTCTCGCATAAAAAAAACCAAAAACATAACAAACGTCTCGCATTGACAATAAAAAAACCCCTCCAAAAAACCCGTCTTATATGTTTAAAGTGCAACTAATTTGGATATTTTCGTAACTATATTGCATGATTCGTACATTCCATGATTCCAGGCGTAGGGTTTTGGGGTATTAGGTTTCAGCCAAAAATGCTCAATCGAATTGTAAATTGTTAAAGTTCAAGGACTTTGCAGCCCCCCCCCCCCAAAAAAAAGACTGCCAAAGAAGTTGACAAATTTCAAAAATCGATTCTTCGTCTACACCTGATCAAATAAACAAATGCATTGTGCATGTAGAACAGAAAAGCCTTACCAAAATTTGAAAAGCTGACCTTAGGGGGAGCCAAACTTGGTACATGATTAAAAATGTGCTAATAATTGATAATTTTTTTTTCCTTCTTCTTGATCACTATCATTCCAATTCTTTTCGATCTTTATGGGACAAATGGCGACATCAATGTGTAGATTGTAAAATTCGGAACTCTTGCACCCCAGGGCCTTAGGAGCGGGGCGAAAAGCTACCTCAAAAAAAAGAGAGTAAGTATTTTCAAAATGTTCTCTTTACGCCCACACAATTAGGGAAAACCGAATTGCACTATGGTTATCATGCCCTCTACTCAAAGCTGTACAATCGCTTGGGCCACCAGATCAGGTCTAGGCGGGGCCAAATGACCACGATATATTGAACAATATTGAACAGTGTATTGAGAATATAAATTGAAAACATGTATGGAATATATTTAACATGTACGAGAAATATAATTGAACATGTATGAGAATATTTTTCTTTACTCCCATATTGATAATAACTAAAAGGATAACTATGATGGCCATGAAGTCCTCTACTCAAAATTTGAAATTCATGGCCCCTGAGTATTATCAAAGATTCAAGCCACATATACCTGGGGCCAATGGAGACCATGATAGATAACCTGTATTTCAATTAAGAGAATCTTCTTTCTACGCTTCCAGTATTATTTATGTGAAAAAACCTTGAAATGCATGGAATTATTGTAATTGTCCATTGAAGCCCCTCTATCTGAAGGTTTATGAAATTGCATGGCGTCTGGATCTGGAAGTCGGGCTTAAGGTGGGGCCAATAGGCCTACAGCGAGAATATTACGAAATCTTAGAAAAAAGCATCCTCTTCTAAACTTCTTTATGTACATATTTGAGAAAAAACAAAATGGCTTGATTTTGATTGGCAAAGGCTCCATATTGAGGTTTTTAAAAATATGCCAAATATGTTACTCCCTATGGGCATAGGGTTATACAGGTTTTTGTGAGGCCTCTTGTGTAGTTTTGGGTCCAATATTCACATCCATATAATAGAGAAGGGAGTACTACTTTTCTGTAGAGACTGACAAGTGTAAAGGTTTGTATTGTTTGAAACAGTTCATTTCGAATGGTATACGATTTTCATGCATTTGTTTTACAGCTGTAATAGTTCTTTTGCAGAATTAAATGTAGCTTGTTGAATAATTCCCCAAATGTTTAACTATCATTAACAGATATATTGTCCAAACTGTGCCGTACTGTGGGTGTTTTTTTTCTATGAAAATATAATGATGCTTGAATGTCTGAGCATTGAAAACAGAAGCGCCATAAACACGAGTAAGTATATTGCGTGTCGAACAACTTTTGTAATCCTAAATGTGGGTTTCTAGATTTTGCATTAGGAAAACACTAAAAATTATTATTCGGAACATTCTAGATATATTCAGCAATCATTGATAAACACGTTCTAATAAAAGAAACCAGAGAGAAATACCCCTGTCCGACAATCTTGTTGGATTGTGAACCATTTGGTACGTTTGGTTGTGAAGCAATTGTACTGTCATTAATCAATATGGATTATACGTCTTATAAGAGGACCCAAATCTTCCCCTTCACGCCCAACTTATGATAATCTTGATTAGAAAGCACATCTCCGCAGGTATCATTAAAGCTTTTTGCGGTTCAAAATTGCTCAAACACTCCTGTGTCGAGTTGTAGAACCGTTTTCCTGCAAGTTAAAAGCCGGCTTGTTGATACAACCCCTCGAAATCCCTGTTGTCGGGGATAGAAATTTTTGCGTTTTTGTCTTATGCTCAATGAGACACGTGCTTAATGTACAAAAATATATAATCTTCCTCAAATAGATTAATCTTCGATTACGAGCTCGTATAGCTGAATGAATTAGCGGAATGATCTGCTTGTTATCACTTATTATATTTTGGTACCGACGATACCCTGCTAAGTTCATGTAGAATTCACAGTTTCCGTAATATGTAGTTCACTAGCCAAAATAAATAAAATAAACTTAAGCGCATTTACTTATGATATAATAATCAACCTTTGAAGCATTTCATTACGGTAAAATGCCAATCTATACTGAGTATTCATGATTTTGTAGGGGGTAGCACTTAGGGTTTTGTCCTAAAGCTGCGGTGAGCCAAAAATTAGTGACATAGCGAATACTTACCGTACTGCGAAGCCTTTGAGCCTCGAATTAATCGTTTATTGACCTTACAAAACTGTTAAAAGCGGGAGTTTAATAAATCGACTTTTTGAAACTTTTAACGAGTTTACCTAAATCTATGGAAATTATTATTTGAAATCGTAATAAACACACTTTAAAATCGCCGCAAAAAACGGCACTTTCAAAATTCAAATTGTCTTGCAAGATTCTCTCATATTATTTTCGTTCTTCTTCTAGGTTAAAACGTACATTATACTAGCAGGCCGATCTCGTATGTATTGGAATAATTCACACCCCCCCCCCCCCGCACCCCCCCCCCCCCCCCGCGCCCCCCCCTTCCCACTCCTGCGCACTCCCCCCCCCCCCCTCCACCCTCCACAGCCCCTCCCCCCCCCCTTTAGAACTTATTCATTAGGAGAACGCAGCTGTAAGTCATTCAACACATCGTTTCTTCTTTTCAGATCCAAAAGTAATATTATGACTAAATTTAATTTTCATTGGGACCATCATATACGATTTGATAATTTAAAAACCATAATTGTGGATTGTACGTACCATCTGAAAAACTCTTGAGTCTTCACTCACGACACTCTCAGTTTTCACGTAGAGTCCCTCAAATTTGTGACCATGTAAGGCATCCAGGTGGGCAATAGATACGTGAGAGTTCTTCCTACCGCCGTGCTGACAAGGGGCGTTTACAAGTTAATATTCAAAAGTCCCGTGACATCGGGCGCTGGTTGAAAGCTATGTTGTATAGCGCGCTTTGCGCCGTGATTGCGAATCGAAACGCGCCCTACCCCAGAGCGTGAAGCCAAGTCAAGCTGCACCATCTGGGATCTGATTTTTCTTATAATTATCAGGTTTTCTCAACAGATTATACCCATTAACAGGCTACAATGCGCTGTGTTTGTTTAACACAGTCTTTTCGTCTTCATTGATTCATGTATACATATTTTCTTCGTGCTGATTTATGGATGATAAAAAGAACCAAATTAGATGGAAAACAATTTTTGTCAATTATTGACTATTCGATGTAATATGTTAACAATACAATTGAATCCAGTAAAACGTGCAACTTAGAGCTTGATACAAGGCAAATGGAAAGAATGATTACAACAGATCATTATTATCCGCAAATGTGTCAGTAAGATTTCTCTTCCTAGGTTTTGTTTGCACATTAAAAAATGGAATGGATCAAGGGGTGGGGTCCAAAACTACAGTGTCCTGGTGTTGGAAGATAATTCGAATTTGTTCCGCTGTCATGAAGACTAGAGGAAATTGATCCATGGAAAATGATTTTAATATCATAAGAATAAATAAAATTTTTTAAACAATCAATCAATACATCGTATATAGATCACTCTAAGGTCTCAAAACACAAAGCCTAACACTGCACAGTAATTCCGCAGTGAAAAGTCAATAATTCAAAACTGGCTTTAATCCACCCTGTGTCCCACAAAGAGACAGTGGAAAGTTTCCAGACTAAATAAATACATTTTGAAAATGTTCATATATTTTAAAATCATTATTAAAATAACAAGAGATCTTCAATTCTTATGGATTTTATTAAGGAAAAATAAATCATTCTAACAAAACAAACATAAATTTAACAAGAGGCCTATAAGCCTTTTAAAAACAGTTGCCTGAATGTAATGCAATAAAAACTGACAATAGGAAAGAAGAGTATACAAGAGTCATATTCATTTCTTCTATTCAATGTTTCTCCATTAAAAAATTGATGTGTTACTCTAATATTTCTAACTTTTTTTTTTATCTAACCAACAAGATAAAGTAACTGGAAAGGACAGAGGATTGGACACAGCTTGTAAGATAAGACAGGCACATACAATTCACTCCTTACACACCCAACCTAAGCCTTGTCTTTTCTCTCCCAGTGCCCGCTTGTTCAGTACTTATGAATGGTAGCAGTTCATAAATGAACATAATCCATCTCCTCATTCGTAAGATGTAAATTACTTGTGAGGATAACTACATCATCTTTAAACTTACTTTAGAAAAATGGATTTGATGTATTTGATGGAATGATTTATAAGGAAAACTATCAATCCGTATTTAATATTGCTGCCCCAGCAAAGGCACTACAGCAGACCATGATGTCATTTCTAGGATGTCGTACGGTGCTATTTCATGATATCTGTTACCAAGTTCATAAAAGTTATATAAAGAATGTTGATAAAGTGAAATGAAACCAATCCAAATTGAGGCACATAATAAGTGAAGTTCAATTATTATCTTTTCCATAGACATACCTGGTCATTAGGTAATTCACAATTTTAACACAGGTTTTTTGCTATTAATACCGTATTTTGTGTCCAGATTGAGAGAAATTAAAAGAAATAATGCATTTTCACTACATCGAAACGTAGACGCCTTCTCCCTCCCAGATCCTTGTTTGCATCATCATCATCCTCACTCAGCGTGACCTGTTTGATACAGGAGTCCAGAAAAAGACTTCTACAATGAAATTCAATGCACTTTCACCATATGCCACACCAGCTCTAGAACCTTAACACCTGACCCTGGCCAAGGATTTCCAATTTTTTTAGGCTTCTTCTAATCATTTTACGTATCTACAAATTGTTGTTTAATTTCCAGGAGTCAAACAAATTTTTCAAATAGATAATAGCATTTTAATAAAACCCCTATCTTAGAAATAGCTGATCCCTAAGGCCATGAAATTCACTTTGATAGGCATCTCTAATTATTCATAACTCTAAGGTTTGGTTAAAACAACACAAGGATGGACCAAAAACGACTGCAATCAGTCACCTGGTGAAGCCCACGGACCTAAACAGTATTGCTTGCTATGGCAAAAACCATTTTTTGTAAGAGTTCTCTCATCTTGGACAGTATTCCAGTCACTCAGATTTGCAGCTCTTGCTTCAGTTCAGCCATTCTCCGACTGCTCGTATGTTGTCTCTTTGTTCCTTGGGCCAGCAGCATTGCTTTAATGGCCGGGCCCTCATTTTCCAATTCCAGGAAAGGCCATTCTGGTTAACCGCAATGCTCACCACCAGTCCTCCCCTTCCTCTCCATCACTTTTCCTGTAATTTTTAATTACTATCAGATTAATCAATATCTCTCATGAAAATTAAAAGATGATAAAATCTTTAAATTTGTCAGAATATGTTTCACAAAATTCTCAATACATAAAATACACCAAAAAATATGAAGAAGAACAAAACATAATTAACAAATATCACATTTCTTAAAACATTTATCTTGAAAGAGATGCATTTGACTTTTCGATTTAAACATGGTATAATTCTCACACATTTGGAATATCCCAAACACCATTAAAATGAAAATGGTATTCCGATTCTGGTTATCATAAAACATTACCGTCAATTACAGGTTATTCCATATTTTCAAGGCAGTAAATGTACTTCTACTAGATATACTGAGAGGTTACAGGACTAGGTATCCTGGGCAATTTTCAGCCAATCAATACTTTAAAAACCAAATATCTTCGATTTGTTCATGATAAGGAAATACATCAGCTCGATGCTGAACATGGCCCATTATGTTACATTTGAATATAAAAAATCTCAATCCGTCAAAGGAACCCTAAATATCATCAGGGAAAAAAATGCAGACGGACATTCATCGCATCATGTGTTACTAGCGGGAAAAGTTCTGATTTTGATTCCTCGAAGAAGAGGAAGATTAATTGAAAACAATTCTCATATGTGCCGAATGCTCATCAAAATTATATTCATTTTCTGTGGTAAGGTCCAAGGCAAGTTAAGATGTTGGAAGATGCATATTGACTTTCTTTAATCTTTTCAGTTGGTTGGGAAAGACCTTCCTCATAGTATTGAATCACCAGACAAAAAGCTGTTGGCAATGCATATGTACGGTTTTGCGAACTTGTCCATAGCTTGTATATGGCAAAGTAAGCATGAAAATTACCAACATTTATCCCATCTCCCATTCATCCCCTAAAGTATTTCAAAGAATCTTGTTTGAGTAAAAGAAGGACAATGGCCTGGATTTCGGAGCATTAGAGAAAATAATTGAATGACATTTCAAAGAGGGGCATGAAAGAGCATGGAAAAACTATAAACACCGTGCATCTTTATCTTTTCTTAATCAACAAAGATTTCCAAATATTTAGTAGAAAATCAATGAGCAAACGTCCTGAGCACAAAGTGTCAAGAAAGCAAAGTCTGAAATAATATCCATCATTTCTGGAGATTATTTTCATTACCCCATATTGAAAAACCCAACCATATACACTTATGTGCTCTTAGCTAATGTTTCGTATAATGGTCAGTTAGATGGTGCAACTCTCATTACGTCCTTTCTAGTTAGTTCACCTAATTTATATCTTGAAATTACAAACAGCCAGAATTGCGTATGCTTAATGTAGGGTGATGAAATTCTTGAAGCTCAACATGATGATCTGTTTGAATCTCTCTAATGCTTTTGTATATCAAGTAAACAGAAAATGCAATATTTTCTCCATATCTTCTGTAGCAAGTTATCGACTGTTTTGGAAATTGTCTCAAGACAATATCCAAAACGATTATACGGATGTCCTGATTGATAAAAGTCCCGACATTACCGACTGGGCTCTAAAAATGGCTGATATCATACAACCATAGGGTAGACAAAACCAAATTTGTCTGTTCCGAGACAGTCCAAATGAAATCCGATCCAACTATAATTGCATTTTCATCAAAAAGATATAGAATAAAAAATTGTCTAAAAGACAAGTTTCGACCTTCAATATAAAGCGATAATATGGCTCTCAGTCAAGTTTTCTAACAAGTTTATTAAGGGTTGGACGGGATCTTGATTAATTTGGCCAGACACTCTTAATAACCAGATCTGTCAATTAGGCCATGTTTTTTCACTTCTATCATTTTTATTTTTCTTGCGATATTCTTGATTATATACTCTTTAATGATAGTCAAAATTATTACCAGTGTTTATAACCACAGTCTCTTGAATTGACAGCCCAAGCAAAATAAGCTTAATTATGGGCCAAACTCGATTTAAATATTATCTTTACTCTTAAAATAGACAAAGATTATTTCAAAGAAAATATATTATAAAGCAGAGCACATATTTCAGTTTTTTCAGGAAGAAGAGGCAAACATTTTGGCTGCGTGAATTTAGATTTGCAGCTTCTTCTGGACGACTGTACATTTATGGGTAAAAAACAGTGTCTAAGTAATGTTGATGAATGTAAAAAAACAACTCTTGAAGAATGGAATGGTAACGGCGTGGAGGAGCAGAAACTTTACATGCTATATGTTAAACGTCTTTAGGGGTCTCTGCAAGTGCACAATATTTTTGCAGATGAAATTACTGAACTGTTTGAACTACTAATTATTTTACACCTAATGGGTCTCCATAAAAAAAAATATAGTAGTATTTGTCCCATCAAAGGATCAACATTTATGCTGTTTATTTCAAATTAATAGTAATTTGTGTAAGAATTCCAAAGTAACATAGCTGTCAATTTCATCAAAATGAACGTTAGGAACCCTGAATATATATGACATCACAGACATTGACGTTTGCCACTACTTTTGGCAATTTGAATAAAATGACTGATATTATGCAGTTTTTCTTCTAAAAGAACATCAAGTGCAGACCTTAATTGATCTCTTCTATGAAAATGAAAGATTTACTATTCTTTACAGCTTTCGAATTTTGAGTTTCTAGGACCCTGCCCCAAACTGCGTGTGATCATTGTACATAATCCTATTCACCTTGTATTACAAGACACAAGATTTATCCTTACTATGCCTCTGCTGGTTAAGCTCACCTAACCGTAAGCTCAAGTGTTGAGCTTTTTCTGATTCATAAATTGTCAGTTGTCTGTCGTCGTCATTGTAGTTGTTTGTCTGTAAACTTTCACATTTTTCATGTCAAGAACACACTAGGCAATTTCAACCAAACTTTGGTACAAATCATTTTGGGTACAGGCGAATTCAAGTTTGTTCAAACGAGGACCAGGCCCCCCACCCAAGCGGGAAGATAATCATGAAAATGTAAAACATTATGGGGGCGTTGGTAATGTTTCATTTTTAAAATCTCCTTCAAGAACACTGGGACAGAAAAGGCTGAAAATTTTATATGAAAAGCTGCGCTATGTGGATAGTGGAGATTCAAGGTTGTTCAGCAATTTTGACCCACCAATTAAAGTTTCACATGTGAATATATGGGAAAATCTCTTTAAAAATATTTCTTTTCAAGATTGAGCATTGGGACTAGGAAGAAACCATATTTACCTAAAAGCTGTCGAGCGTTAATATAGAGTGAATCCAAGTGTTGTTAGATCATGCCCCCTGGGAGTAAGGTTGGGCCACAATAGAGGATCAAAGTTTTTACATTTATATAAGCAAAAATCTCCTCTAAACCAACTGGGCCAATTCTCCAACCCAACTTGTACATTATCATCCTTGGATGAGGGATTGAATTTATTCAAAGGAAGAGCCCAGGCCACCATCATTAAGGGATTTGATGATAGCCTTCAAAATACAACCAAGAGCAACGCCTGTACCGTAGCAATATACGCCGTCGATAGGCCAGACAATGGTAAAACCAACTACTGTGTCTTGTGATCCTTTGACCTTTGACCTGTGTAGTACGCTTGGCTCAATGTCATGACACTTCTAAGTCTAGGGCAACAATTCTGTGGGAATATTTCAATCCCTGCACTCAAGTGAAAGTTATGGCCTGGACCAATCGTTATAAACC
>CAJDSM010016768.1:0-14072 GCA_903981925.1 Ostrea lurida | reverse complement strand
ATTTTCATAAAATTTCTCTTTACAACCAACACGTCTAAGAACTTAAATGCCAAGTATATATAACGAAACCTTTACCAAAATTATAATCTGTATTCCCCAGTATGGTTCTGACCCCAGTGGCCAACTTACGATAGGTATATATTAAACATTTGGAACAAACATTTCCAAATGATGCTATTCATAAATATAAATAAATAATATTGAATAAATGGCCTTCTTAATATACCCCCCCCAAACAATTTTGGAAAGTACGGATCTGCGATTATCTTTCCGTCTGTAACAATGTATCCAGCAGTAAGATTAACCATCCACCTAATTACCAATCAATTTTTATCCTGGTATGAAATTCCTTATCAATAAGTCAAAGGTCAAACCCTAGACAACATAGCAATATGGTTCCTTCTAAAGCATTATCCTTTCACTAGAAACACCTTACTCATATAATACCCTAAACGAAGATGTTCTATCAAGATCTGTCAAATGTCAAACTCAAAATGCACCACTAATCAAATAGTAAAATATGTTTCTCTCACTTTACTTCCAATCAGTCATTATATCACACTTATCAAACATGGTCGAAGTGTCTCTATTGATTATGGTCAAAATCAACCACGCATTAAAGTTGCAGATGTTCTTTAAAAAATTTCACGGTTACAACACCATTGTGAATTGAATGTATTCTTGGTATTGAATAGATCATAACATACAGTATTTTGAAGATGATAATAGACACAGCCTGTGATACTTAAAAAGCCAAAATGACCCCGTAGATAATATTCAGTTACCGTTAAGCTGCCTCGTAGTTAATAAAGTTTCGAAATACAATATTTTATTCATGAGCATCATTAAAGACCAAATTCGAATTATTCAACGCAACGACGAATAAGATTTTAATGGATGACCGCTCCCTTTTACATAAAATCACTTAAAAATCATATAATTATAGTTTAATCATGCGATCAACACGTGTTAATTTAGATGCACCGAAGAACATAAAAATTGTCCTAGAATCGGCGGATTAGGTTGCATCAAATTTTCACCAATATTAATTTACTGAATAATTTAAACGATCAATGATAGATATATTTATTGAGGGTATAATTACACCCCATAAAACTCCGGGAAATATTAATAATTTTTCCAAATTACGTTACTTTCCTCGCTATAAAGTGCCATAACCAGTGCTGCCACTTAATGGTCTCATAAATCGCAGCATATGCTTCTTCTCTCAATTATCGTGGATTCTGGGGGTTCCTTTTTTCTATGTATTAATGAGTATGATATCACTTATCACCATATAAAGTGTGTAATCTCCCAAGTTGAGTTCGATAAACGCAAGAGCCTGTCATGCGTATGAGGATCTCTTTGCAAGCGAGGCCAAACTTACTAAACCAAAAAGTTGATGTTGCAGCGGTTAAATTAACGAATCTCGTTTAAAAGTCATTATAACGAATCTCGTAAAAAAGTCATCATTTCGTCAAATTCTTCGCGCTATAATATGAACCTGTTGCGTACAACAAATTATCAACAAATCATTATTGACTGACTTTGTGTCATATCCGTATGAGGACTGCCACTTTCTTCTGTACACGATAACGAGCGCCTAATCCTTTTACTAATTGTTTTCAGAACTACAGGCTCCACCTGGCGGTCCTTGTGAACCAGTCAGCAACAGGATGCTTAACTCCTCTTATGCACAACGAGCCGCCTTCCCTTGTTACGGCAAGGTTCGTTTGATTGCCCTACACTCTGACTAGTATGTAGCTGGTTTTATGGACATATACGTTAATACACTGAACACATTGTTTACTTCGCCAATTTATATGTTGTTTATGACTAACCGGTACTTAATGATCATAGACAAAAGTCATTTAGACATTTATAATATATTAAAATATTTGTCCAGGTCATAACTTTGTAAGAGAGTCACTGAAAGCTTGATTTTGACGCAAAGATAGCTTTTGCGCCTTGATCCTGAACCAAGATTATTAGGTCAATATAAAATGATTATTTAAAAGGATATTAGAAATATTTGTTCACACGAAGATGTTGCATTGCCGAAACATTAAAAGTTACATGTCTGATCATAATTTTTTTTTATCCCAAAATTTTAAAAAGGGACTAAAGGGAAATCTATCAACTGTTGCATTTGTCTGTCCTCAATATTAAACAGTCACCAGTTGTTGGTGAAGAACCACAAATTAAGACCCATGCTTAGCGCTCAATGCCGTAGCAGTGTGGGTTCTTTTAGCGTGCCAACGCCTATCTTGCACCCACTTCTGCTTTTAACGGTCATATCCGAAAGCCCGTATTCTGCCTCTAAATACCGAGCGTTTGTCTAAGACAAACTCACTACGTATGTTTGAACGCGGCCGTGTACGAGCAGGGCTGAACTTACAACCTCCCTCTTTCTAAGCGATACTCTCTAACACTGAGCTGCCGTAACCGCAGCGTCTGTTGGCTGGAGGGGGGTGGGGGCTGCTTGTATAAGGACAATTGATTGTAAGCAGGAATGCAACATTCCCAACCGTTCATCTACACATTCTATACCCATAGTACCTGCTTGTGATAGTACAATTGTAACTGGCAGAGAATCGGCATCGACAGGATTTCAAATTTTTACTGAGATAATCTGATTTGCAGTAGGAAAATCCTGAATTTGTACTTTACTACGCATTTGAATTAAGACAGAAATAAAGAGCTCTCCAAGAAGTAAATATAATTTTCAAGGAAACAGACCGATTCCATTACTAGACGTTTACCGATGAGACTTTCTGCCTCTGTGAATTTGTTGATAAGATGTGATCACCTGGTTTATTTAAGAGGTGTGGGAATAGAATTGAACTGAATGTGACTTCAATCTCTGAACAAAAAAATGCACTCAAAGCCGCAAGAAGACAAACAGCCACCTTGCAAATGAATGTTCATTACCGGCTTTAAGCAGTTGCTTTGGAAATGTAACACACATATATGCCGTGCAGCAAAATTTCCCAACACTTGGCAAGTGTCATCAGCAAAATCTTTATAAATAATTTTTTTTTAGGTAAATAAGTCGGGGTAGGCGTTTAATTTAAGTTTATCGTACTAAGAATCTATTTTGGTAATATTTCCCACAAGCAAATTCTATAAAATCGGATTTCCAATTTGTGGCCGTAGATATTGGAACTGTAATCAATCAGAATTCCAAAATCTACCAAAACAAATAGGAATTCCAATTTGTACAAGAAGGATAGATTGCAGTTTGCAATACTTTAAACGCAATGGAGAACGTAATTTGCAGTAATTTCGATGTTGGTACTTATGATATAATTTTGAATATAATGCATCCCCTTGCAAAAAAGTTGCAGTGATATATGAAGACGTTTGTAATGAATAACTCTTGTCAAATGATGCTTCAGTTTTCATTGCAGTTTCCATGGCAATCGTGAAACAAAGCCGGATGGTATCGTCCGGGCTTTATCATCCATAGGTACCAACAAGGTCATAAACACCAATTAGAGAGTGAAGGCATTGGTAAAGCGTAATAATAGCTTGGAATTTCCGGGATCTGCAGACTCCTTATGTCTGGTGCAAGAACGCACCCGAATGTCAAGGTAAAAAGACAGTACAGGCATAATGATGTTGATACTTTGTTAGACAGAGGAAACTTTCTGACAAATGAGGTTTGTCTGCACCGTGGACAGATTCCGTCTATCCCATAATGCACCTGATCAAAGGAAACCGTGTGGATCACTGTTCCAATAAAGACCGAGTCCATTTAGTCTGCAAAAGCGTGCAGACGAGTGATTGGAAAGACAATATCTTTCAGATCATTTGATATCTTTTTTTTTCTTTCAAACAAACTTTGGACCACATTGCAAACAGTCGTTAGTGGGCATAAATATGTATACACCCCATGCAGATTTTTGATCGATTCTTCTTCACCAATATTAATTTACGCCCTCAATAAGAAGAGGCTTTATGTGGTCAACTTTATTCAATGTTTTACTGGTTTAATTAAAGACGAACAATGCTGGTATCCGTTATTTACTTTTTAATCAAAAGCGTGTACTTCGACATGGAATTTAATTACTTTTACCCCAATCGACTGAATTTATCCGCAAACTATTTAACAAACGAATTCAACACAACGTTGTGAGGATGAAAACATTCCTTGGAGTGGAAAGGTAGTCTGGAAATATTAGAAAAAAGAAGCACTTATTTAATTAAAGTCGAAACGAAACATTTATACCAATCAATAACATAATTGAACTAAATTGTTTAGATTCGTGTAACACAGGTCTGTTTGATTATGCATACAAAACGCTTTTCGCTCTTTTGGGTCTAGTGCGGATCATGATTGATGAATATTTTAGTTGGGAATGATTAAGTAGTACGAGGCCTGCGTTTCCGAAGATTGTATCTGACTACATGGTATCGATTCTGGCAGGGAGTTCCTATACAATTCATGGCAAAAAAGGCAACAGAGAAATAAAAGGATTTTAGAAGCAATTCCAAAGATGGAAATTGAACGCAGGGTTCGCATGCCGTCACACTACGGCCACCGACTCCACTACAGCCAAATATGCAAATTCTGAGAAGCACTCACCAGTAGAGTCTTCTCTGTTCTCTTATTTTATCACTCATCTTATAGAAAATTACCAATTTAGAGTAATAAATTTATATTCAGTTGTGTGATGTGATACTATGAATGGAAAATAATTACGATATTTTAATCCTAGGAATTCTTTCCAAGAACAGTTATCGCAAGCTGATGCATTACCGCCTTTTTAATGTGGTTGAATTCAGTGTTCTCCCCAGAACTCCCAAATACTTGATAGTAGAGTACCTAAGTTCTAATACAGTCATGTCAGGGAAATGCAAGATGTGCTGCCTTTTTTTAACCAAGCGGTTAACATCGTTTTAGAATAACTGAAACTGGTTTCTTTTCACTACATGATGGCGTATAATACATGTACTCGGAACTGAATAACTTAATTGTACATCTTTTAAATTGAGTAATGCTATAATTTTTTCCCAGTTATTAAATTATTTTATCTTTATGTACTGTTGAAACTTTAATATCTTCTAGTTTAAAATTTCTTTGTAACTGTGGATTTATAATTGTAATTCAAAAGATATATTTGTTCTCAGTGAAGTCTGTCCAGTGATATTGAAGCACGTTTCATGATCATCTAGGAATGTAAACAATAATCATAAAAATGACTAGTAATGACGTTTCCCATCACATGGTTCTCCTTAAGTGTAATTCCGCTCAGTTAGGCTCAAGAGCAGTAAAGTCGAATTTACTGTTATTCTGAGCGTTTTTCGCGTATACGTGATTTTAGATAGGATTTTTTCAAAGTTCGTAGTTTAAAAAGCCTTGCTGAAAGCTATTGATCAGTTGTTTTAACTAAAATGCAAATTTTTCCCTTTTTCTGAATAGTTTTAATTTTAACTGATATTTGTCCCTCTGTGAGTTCTTGGCTCGATAAAGTCACCCATATTTAGCAAACTAATACCCTACCATCCATGGATGGTGTAGATGTCCTAAGTACAATTATCGGTAGTTTGGTTGGGGTTTTTTTTTGGGGGGGGGGCGGGGGGGCTTACAACCCAAATTTAGATAAATATTTGATAAAATATCATAGATTACCATCATTTAAAACTGCCAATACAAAATTCCTGAAATGACCAACTTTTAAGTCTTTTGAATATATAATATTTAATTTAAGATTACTTTTAAAAATAGCAAATAACTCGATAGCAAACTTATGAAATCGACTAACGATAATGTCATCTGGTACCTAAAAACTTTTGTTTATATTTGGAATTTTAGTTATGCTAGTTTCGTTGTAGTTCCCCTCCCACATTTCTTTAATTGAGAAATATCCTGTCGTCAAGAACCAAGAAATATATTCCCTCCCAATACTGCAGCTAGAAAAAAAATAAACGTCACGGTTGCTTGTATTGTGTGGGTATAAAAACAATGGAAAGATGGGTGCAATTTGTATACTTGGCGTCCTTTGCATTGCCTCCACAACGTAACACACGGTAACAAAGAAAGCCATTCCTACTATCTATATTTTGTGATAAAACGAGTGTTCTCTATAGAAATATGGGCTGTCGTGTCAAACTGAAAGGTCGCCTGCGAGTCAAAGTTCCTTCATCGAGAAATCTGATCAACAAAGGGGGGAATATTGAACCATCATTTAAAATAAAGTCTCGACAGTTGATCCGTGGTAGTTTTATTTACGGTACATCTACCTATCTTCCTTCGCCATGACATTTTCCGAAAATATACTAACATTGCTCACAGGCAATCATATCGTTTGGGTTCGAGTCAGCTATCAAAGAGTACATATACTCCTTAATTAATAGTACATTATATGGTAAAACGAACAGTGTTTGATCTTTTGTGGTTCACCGTTGTAACCAAAAATCGCAGATTCTACACGACCACACTTTTAAGTCACAATCTTTAGTCCCTCAAGAGTATTCAAAGAAATTATGCCTTAAAGTGTCACCTGCATCATTCCTAGAAGCCGTTACGATTGCTGTGTGATCTTCATCATGAGTTACGTCATCNGTCATTCCTAGAAGCCGTTACGATTGCATTGTAGTCACTTAACGAATGAAACTCCTGTGTGATCTTCATCATGAGTTACGTCATCAGGTAGACATCAGACGTACTCGTCTTATTGTCCTTTAAACTTTAGAACTACGTCTCTCAGTGACGGTTTCAAGAGTTGTACAGTGGACGATCTTGAGAGGTATAGCTAGAATGTTCTTAGTATCATTTAAGGTGCCCCCTCCCCTTACAAACACTCCACGACAAATTTCTGCATCCGCCTCTACAGAGTGGATTAGAACGTGACAAACTTGCAGCTAAATTAGTTTTGATATGAAAAATCGGATTCATAGAGGAGAGGCACTAAACGTGGTCGGCTGCAAGACGTTGCATAGTAAGGCTCAGACACTGCGTGTACGTTCATAATACCTTACCCGTGGCCACTAGACAGGGAACAAAACAAACCCCCTGTCTAAAATATATTTCTCCATAAAACCCAATATCCTTAAAATGATTCAAAATTTGTTGTATTTATCAAGCCCCTCATTTTGTATACATATGGAATTGAACCAGACTTTATTCTTAATATGTTTAAACGAGTAGATGTTATATTCAAGAATAGTTCATAAAAACTGTGATTTTATCCATTTTTGTGCAATATATTAGAAAAATTCGTAGCCTTTTCCGACTGTTTAAGGATAGCTCTGTCGACCACTATAAATGCAGATGCAGAGTGTCTTAAACCCATTATAAGAAGCAAGTCCATATTACGCATTGGAATTTGTAAATGGTCGTTGTTCTTGGATTTCATGAAGTCTTTCACGTAATACCATGACGACATGGATCAAATGATTTCTTAAAGCCTGGTTATGCTAATGGTACAGAACAGAAAGATTTTAACTAGAAATGCAGATCCTATTTCATGTCAAATATTGTGAATACCGTAATTTCAAAATGCATGTATAATACGCTTCATAAAGCACGGGCGAAATTCCATAATCTCGCTCTGTAGAATCAGATTACGAACTCTCCATGAATAAAATATGAAACCACCAGGGTGAAGCCATTACAAAATCAGCCATTCTTACTCAAAAACTCTGTCACCATGAACTTCAATTTTTTGATCTCGATACACGATATTTGCCTACTTGAATCAATAATGCTAGTTACAGAGGAATAAATACCCATAGTGGTGTTTTATGCAGGGCGATCAATGAACTGTTCAGGGGAATCACTTTATGTAATAAATTTTCTTGAACTGTTAACTCCTTGCATACGTTATTTGGTATATACGCGGTTGCTTGCTGAGATGTTTCATTATTCTGTCCACCATTTTCCGATTTTCATTCCTTCACGCTTCCCGCGTCAGACGTATACTGTTTCTATGCGTCAACGATTCCTGTAACAGATACGGGATGTGTCTTATAAATTCCCTGATTTATAGTCACTCTGAGGTTTTGCGTCTTGTAAAAGACCTAATTAGTTGGTTCTAAATATCTTTTATCGAGCATAAAATAATGACAATAATCAATTTTCCTGTTTTGAAATTATACTTTTATGGGAATTGTAAAACTATGAACCGTTCCACGCAGAATTACGGAAAGAATTATATGTAGCATACTTGGTATTAATTAATACTTTCTATTAATACATTCACAATAGTCTTTTTGTCGACTTCCAGTCTATGGTTATCACTAAACGACTTCATTTACAAGTGTTTCTATTTGTCCCAGGTTGAATTATTCAAAACGTTCAATATTTATGTCAGCAACAGCGTCGGTAATCGTGTGTGTCTATAAAAAGGGAATAATCAGATGCTTTTGTACATTGAAATAATCACATACTGCTAATCAAATCCCAGTGCAATTGGTCAGAAGATTTTGGTGNCCCCGTACTGCTAATCAACTCCCAGTGCAATTGGTCAGAAGATTTTGGTGTGTACACGAAGGCTTCCAATACAAATGCCATTTGCTTACTTCATCAAATTTGACGACCCCACTGACCGACGCTGACCCTCGGATTACAATTATATATTATCAATTAGGCGCGCGCCAGTCCCCGGGAAATTACCATATAATTATGAATATTGTGTAGGGACTGTATTGTCAATATTGAAGTAATCATCAAACTAATTGTCTCGAAGAGTTAAACAAATGCTTAGCGCGGTCACAGGGTTTATGGAGACAGAGTCCGTTCATTAGTTTTATGGCAGCTTTTATTTCAAACCATCGTTTATTTGAANGAGAGTTAAACAAATGCTTAGCGCGGTCACGGGGTTTATGGGGACAGAGTCTGTTCATTAGTTTTATGGTAGCTTTTATTTCAAACCATCGTTTATTTGAAACCGCCTTTCGTTTTCCATTTTTGATATTAAAAATATATAATTTCCGTCTCGAATGCAAGTAGAACCCATGTACTGCATGGACGAAGATAGAATGCGAGATGCATGGTGGGAAGGTAAAAAAAAAACACCTCCTCAAATAGTCTGAACACACGTTGTGTTAGTGACAACATCAGTGCCAAATGCAAAAATGGTCTTAATCAATCTGAGAGATGCGAAAACGATTCAAATGAAGATACAAGACATAAGAAGGGGGAAATAAAGATTAATTAGATTTTGCGTTTGCTCTGCGCTTCAGGGAAATGATAAGTTGGTGGCATGATATTTTTTCATCAATGGTGCTCGTAAAGAATGATTCAGAGGGTACAACCAGCAATACCTCCTCAAAGATTCATTTAAAATTTATGAAAATTTCATCACGACATCATTAGTTTTTCATTCGCCAAGAAATAAGGATCTGTTCTCCCTTTCATCTTTGATACTTCATTTCGTATCAGACTTTGATTCCGGATTATCGCAAGATCACTTAATGCGATTAAGTCCCTAGAGATTTCTTACATTTGTGTGTTTATATTATGTATTTTTACAAGTATGACTTATTCTTACATAACACGAAGACCAGTCGGAGAGTGAGATACAAATTATACTCACTTTCACGTGGCAACAAGTTTTCAGAGACAGTGCGATTTCGTATTATATGTAGCTTCAAAAACTCCGTTTTCCACTACCTGCACTTGGGCCGTCATAAATTACGGAAGCTGGTAAATGTGTTTTGAATGCGATCTACTTGTGAATAATTTTGCTTTAATCATATATCTATCAAAACATTACCGCGAGAGAAGAAGCATTGAAACAAATTGTTATCTTTTAATGCGTTTCCAAACCATCAACGTGACAGAAAATTTGTTTGAAGTTTGATTTGATGAGGTCACCATTAATTGAGCACGATATCAAACCTCAACGAAGATCATTGAAGAAAAGGTTAAAATAAAATCAATCTTTGAAAAATTTATGAACTCCTTCTTGGTTTATTTCTCATTGAATCCGTAATTTCCAACCAATCCTCAAAAGTTAGACGTACATTTTTAACAGTGAAATTGTAATTCACAATGATTCTATTGCGTGGGGGCTTAAATTTCCTTCATTTGGGGTACCCCTATCTTATGAATTTCAAACCTCAGTGGAACGTTCGGAAACCTTATAATCAAAACTGCATCCCAGCTGGCAGACGTTCTCATGATCCGTTAATGAGAAGTATTTGATCACGTGACCATTCGCATAAAGGGGTGGGTTAAATTCCTTTGATGAATGCATATTCTGGATACAGACTCATGACGACAATTTTCTTTTATTGGGGGGGGGGGGGGTGCAGCTTGTTGTTGGGTCTAGACACTCATGGATTTCTAATGCTCTAGACTACCACTGACCACTCGAGGATTATGAATGACAACTGACTACACGCAGACTACCCGTATTTTCATTAATCATTCTCGGCTATTAACGAATCTCATCAATGATGCTTTTCATAAAACTTCAGTAGATGAATGGTGCCTGAAGTCTATCCCTGTTTCTTTTAAACTAGTTTCTTTTGATTAATTTTGTAAGGGAATTAATATTATCTAAACGGCAAAGGTCTTGAAACTAAACTGCTGTTATTCTCCGGGGCCAGATATTTTTTTTACCAATGTTAAACAGATTCCATGTGTACATGTAGTTAGATCTATATTTTCTACAAATGTCTTTTCGACTAAGTTATACAGCTATCTGCGCATGCTCAACCACTGTGCAGAATACCATACTCAAAGAATTCTAGAAGCAAATTAAATATGTACGATAAAGATATTTTATAAAAATTCCAAACAAGTGTCATACAAAGTGAATGTTATCATGTATGCAAAATATTGAAAACAGTGATTGAAATTCAATGCTAAGGTTATCTGCAATATAATCAATTAGGTCATAATTAAAATATCAAATTACCCAATCTGGAAATTAACGGTGACCCGGACAGGAGATATGATTCAGTATCAAGCGAACCGTGTTGCAGGTTCTAAATTTTTTACGTCATTCTGTGTAATCTGTTGTATTGAAAATCAGCCATTATCGTCAAATGTCGATCGATAGTGATAGCAGACGACTCACTGGGGAGGCTGGTGGCACCTGAGTCATGGATGAAACTCAGCTCTCCAGGAAAAATTTTTTTCTTTCCAATTGATCTTCAATTCTGTATAGGAATGTTGAGTCACGGGTCGTTTTAAGGCATGTTATTTCCAATTTGAATATGGAATTCTGTGAGTAATTTTCCCAAATGGGACTTCAAGTTCCAACATTTTTTATCAAAAAGTTATTATAGATAGAGATTAAACAATCTATTTTCGATTTGAAACAATTCAAAGATTTTCACCTTAAAAAAGAATAAACCCACCCATCCAAGAAAATGACCCCAAACATTTTAATTGTATGTGAGTCCCTTTCTTGTTAGTTAAACGTCTCATTGTTCACCAAACGTAGATGAAATGCCACAAAGTTTAACCTATGCCGTGGCAATGCCTATCGTGGAAACTGTGTCTGCCGAGCGTTTGAAGGAAGCTCGGGACCTCCCGGTTTTAAAGCGAGCGCCCCCTATCCACCGGCCTTCTGTGATCAGCATACTGTGTACTAATTAATATGTGAGTCATTAAAATGTTGCGATATTTAACTATTGAAAACATCTTATTTATATGAATCCAATTTAACTTCTACACGTTTGAGATAAAATACTGGCAATAAAATATACAATTTCATTGTTTAACCAATAGATAAAATACAGAGTGTTCAAATTATCCCGGACTTGAAGAACTATACTAGTGTTAGTTTTATTGCCAGAAATATGCTATATGTTAGGTGCGAATAGATCAAGGTCGTTTTAATTTCTTGTAGAGGAGGAAAATATCTATTTTTTGTTAATGAAATTGGTTAGACGTCAAAAGTACTCAGAATTATTGCTTAAAAACAATCGTCTTTAAACAGTTTCATGGAAATATCTGTGTATTTGTAACGTCTACACCAGTTTCGATAGAACCTCTAGAGTCAGATCGAATTTTCAAGAACAATATTGAGAAAAAGATTTATTTATAAAAACCTGAAAATTATTTATAGCAAAACCGCTAGGATTTTTCATCAACATATTATGCTTGCTGCAAAATAAACTTCCCAATACCTGTTTACAAAATATGTATTGTTTCGTTGCCTCTTGAAAAAAAAAATGCTACAGTGTATATGTATAATGTACTAATGACTCAAGCAGCAGAATCTGGTAAGGTTAATAAAAGCGGTATCTGGATAATTGCTGTGTTCGGTTTATTCCTAGGAATCAATAGAAGTACACTGGGAATTTTATGGCTGACAGGACTGATCCTTTCTTATAGGGATACATTATCCTTCGATTAAAGCTTTTTAACCCTGATGTAGCAAGCACTCAATATAAATTCATTTGTCCCTCTAATGTCTTCCAATAATAATTATCTAATCACCTTTTAATGGTCTTAAAAAGAGAAAAGAGAAAAAATCGATACATTTGGTATCTTATGGAATTGCAAAAAGCATTTAGAACGAGATGCATCGAAGGGAAAATATCGTGCGATAGTCTCCCGGTGCCACTTGAAGGGCGCAAAATCTCAGAAATTTTCTCTCTTGTTTTCTCTGTTACTAGTATGTTTGGCCCAAATGCACGTTTTATCCCAGAATTCAGTAAATTCAAATTGCTACACATCAATTAATATTTCAACTGTTCATCAGTAAGAAACAATGAAATTTTGAAATGTAGTACAGTCATATAATATTTCCATGATTTAACAAAAAGCAAACACATTCTCTAAAGGCTTCCTCTATACAAATTGGCATGCATATTTAGCTTATACTCATTACTGTATTTCGACCTATTCACCGTTGTTTGTTAAAAAGAAAGAATTGGCAATCTAAATAAGCGTTTATTTTGTCTTATTTGAGTACTATGTTTATTAATCCCTTTGTTTAGTATACATAGAGAACCATGTAACTGGATAGCAGAATCTGAAATCGATGATTCCAACAATAACTCAATTTACATTTTTGACAAATATGCCGATTAAAATTAGAGTTATTGACAAAATAAATATTTTCATTTGAAGTAGAACAATGCCTCGTTACCGCTAGTGGGCTTTGATTTATGGGAACGTTTACCGATCGCTATATTGAGTTCCTTCTCTTTTGAACACTCTGGGAAATTTTTTAAAAGATAAAAATTTCTCCATTATGAATTTGAAATATGTTCCATATTGAAATGTCCCCCATGAATAATTTTGAAATATCGATGTACATTTTTTATTTTAACAAATGAATGAAAATATACCATCACCATTTTCGTGTTGAGGCTGATGTATCAGAGTGTCACTTTATATTATTGAGGTATTATAACTGACATCGCTATTTCATACCTGATTTCAGATATCGATTCTTGATATGATCTGTGATATAACTTGAATTTTGATATCAATATATAATTTTGAGACCAAGTATCATATTTACAATCCATTTGTTATTTATATAGATGAACCAGGGCGGGATTTGACAAAAGACATATTTGTTCCCTGTTGAGGAGAGGGCTCACACCAAATGGCACTGATGTTTATAATCGATATTTGTGTTATATAATGAAATACTCGATGTGGCATGTTCTACAACAATCATTGATTTGCATGGTTTGTCAAGAGGATACATTTGATAGTAGAACATGAAATACAGACAAGCAAGTTTGAGTTGTTGTTTTTTTTAGTGTACTTGTTAAATGAAAAAGGTACAATAAATAAAAAAAAAAATAATAGATTAAGATAATTCAGAGAGTTAAGAGAAAAATGCAAATCCGTGAAACCCTTGACATTTTTTGTATGTTGTTCTATTTACTGGTATCTGTGCATTTTATGAATAAGAGTGTGCTCTTTGTTTCCCAAAACATTTAGAGTATTGAAATAGATTTGGGGCCCTACATTCCGTACTACTGATATGTTATGTATATACATATGCATGCCATATTGATATTTTTAATTTCCTTAAGCTTCATTATAGTAACTGTTTATTAATAATATGTAGAGACCTTGTACCTTTGGAGAGGGCTTATATAGGCTCTGCCTGCTCCCGGTCCTTTTATGTTATACATAATGTAAA
>CAJDSM010016766.1:7740-18139 GCA_903981925.1 Ostrea lurida | reverse complement strand
ACTTTGTATAAAGATAACGATATCATTTATGGCTATTATTGTAATTGAAACTACTATGTTTTAAAATAAATGAATGATAGTCAGACGGAATTACATTTGTCCTTCGCGTATCATTTATAATCCAGTTGGGTGGAATAGTGGGTCAGCTGAAGAAGGTGGATATTTCCAGAATCCATAAGCGTCTGTCTGACATACAGAATTAGACGTGAATATATATTTTGTCAGAGGCTTGCGTACTACATGTACATCGATAATGAACAAGTTTAAGTGTATAGGGCTGGTTGTGCAAGAACACGGCTTCTAAAAGATGCGGGGGGAAATTATGCATCATATAATATAGACTAATTTTAGCTATCAATCAAGATGGGAAGGGAAGGGGTGTCATCTTCTTTTAATAGCATTGGTTTTCCATTATTTTTACATGCAAAGTTGGTTATGTACTGGGTGAGTCCCCACTGACCACCTAGATAGAATTAATTAGAATTAAACGTCCCAGAAAAATATAGTCTTCACTAATAACAATAATTGATTGGCTTTAACACCCTATGTTGTCTACTAAAAATGGGATAGTTTTTATTTGGGACATTTAATTCTAATTCATTTTATATAGGATTAATTATCCTATTGAAAATCATGACAGGAGATTTTTTCCTATTAAGATTTTTTCTCCCATAGGATGATAGGATTTTGATAGGATAAAAGATCCCCCCATTCTCCTACAGGATTTTGATAGGATAAAAAATCCCCCCATTCTCCTACAGGATTTTTATCTTTAGGAGCTTGTATCTCTTACTATTATTGTACAGTTGTAATAACTTTAGCTTTGAAGTAGGAGATACTGCAAAAAAAATCCCACCAGATACACTGAATTTGTTTTCTGTATCTTTGATGAAAAGGGTAGCAAAAAGTCATGTCCGAAGTTAAATGCCATACTGTTGTAGTTATCCTTGAAACAGCTACAGTCATACTTTACAACATGTTTTTACCAGCAGATTCGGGTAACCAGTTTGTATACAGATTAAAAGGACTGAATTACAATTCTAAAAATCAAGCAGTTAACCAGATCGTAAATAAAATTATTAAAAGATAAGCTTATATAATAAAATCTAAACGAAAAAAAAATATATATATAAAAAAAACAAAAACTTACACTAATGTTTTGTGAACATTTACAAGTAACCGGGGACATTTTCTGCTTGTTAATTGTACTGTATGAGTATTAGAGATTTAGAGTATAGCCACATCAACTGGTTTGATGTGTTTCTGTTGCGAATATGCATCGTTTCTTCATTATAGACACTATTTCGTTCATGTTTACTATGGTAAACATGTATACCTTGTTACATGTAGCTGACTGCTAATAGTTTCACAAAACGGTTTGGAGAAATTTCATCAATAAATCTTCTTTGTAATACAATAATATGCCCCATATTTTTTTTTTACTTACATGTAATAAGTTCATATAATATGGCGATGACCAACAAAGAATAAAGGGTTACCTACAGGCATGGTTTATGATGAATGACTCCTTAAAATTATATTGATAAATAAATTGTTTTGTATTCTATCAGTGTAAACATCTCTTCCATGATAGGATCCCCTCTCCCTTAAAAAATAGAACCTTTGATGAAGCACCATTTATATCTGACATCTATGAATCTTGTGATTAGAGAATGCGTAAGGAATCGGAACCTATTAAAAATGTTGTAAATGAGCTATACTCCATGGCACCTGATCCTACCTTCGCTTTTGTCGGAGGTCCGTGTTGCCCTACACTCGATTTTGTATATGTTTTTTTGGATTATGATTACGTTTGACACAATGTTAACTTCGCCTTTTTGTATTGATTCACTGAATTATTGAATATCAGAAAAACTATTTTATATTGGGGAAGTTTCTTCTTGGTTTTTTGTTTGCTTTTCCGTTGAGCGATCAGGCTGTCTATAGCAGGGCATTTAACAAAGCCCGGCTAAAAGCCAATCTAAACGTGAATAATCACGGAAGTATGATTGGGATATTCAACGTTGAACGTGGGCTGTTTGTATATTGTAGATAACTCGTACGGTTGGCTGTTTGTATATTGTCTGTATATTGTAGATAACACGTACGGTTGGCTTGTTCTGTTATATTGTAGATAACACCGTACGGCGTTGGCTGTTTGTAGTATTGTTAGATAACACGTACGGTTTGGCTGTATGTTGTTATATTGTAGATACATATATAACACGACGGTTGCTGTTGTGTAATTGTAGATTTAGCATTTAACTCGTACGTTGGCACTGTTTGTATTATTGTGAGATACATTTAACACGTACGGTTGGGCTGTTTGTTATTTATTGTAGATGACATTTTAACACGTACGGTTGAGTGTTGTATATTGTAGATACATTAACACGTGACGGTTGGCCTGTTTGTATTATTGTATACATTCTTAACTCGTACGGTTATGGCTGTTTTGTATATTGTAGAATACATTTAACACGTACTGATTGGGCTGTTTGTATTTGTAGATACATTTAACAGGCGTACGGTTCGGCTGTTTGTATATTGTAGATACATTTTAAACTCGTACGGTTGCGCTGTTTGTATATTGGCCTAGATACATTTTAACTTCGTGACGGTTGGACTGTTTGTATAATTGTAGATACATTTAACATGCGTAACGGTTGGCGTGTCTTGTTTATTATTGTAGATAATTTAACACGTTACAGGTGTTGTGCTGTTCTTGTTATATTGTAGATACCAATTTAACTCGTAGGTATTGGCCTGGTTGTATATTGTTAGATGACTATTTAACACTCGGTTGGCTGTTTGTATACTTGTAGAATACACTTAACACGTACGGTTGGGCTGTTTGTATATTGTAGATACATTTTAACACGTCACGGTTTGGCTGTTTGCTTATTTTGTAGATTACATTAAGCATCGTACCGGTATGGCTGTTTGTATATTGTTATGATAGCATTTAAACACGTACGGTTGGCTGTTTGTATATTGTAGTAGATACAATATGGGCTGTTTGTATATTGTAGATAAAACGTCGATTGTAGTGGGATTTTCTGCTCTGTTCAATTTCATGGGAAAATTCGGAATAAGTGGATCTTTTGCAACTATTTTCCTGTACACTCCTGAAATTTATCCTACTAATTTGAGGTAAGTTTATTAGTATCCTACCCGTTTGAAAAACCAAAGTGGACTACAGCTTTCTTCTCGTCTGTCCCATTGGTTGGACTACAGCTTTCTTCTCGTCTGTCCCTTTGGTTGGACTACAGCTTCCTTCTCGTCTGTCCAATTGGTATTGCAGACTTTTTTTCCGTTATGCTTGCAAACGTTTATTTGAAATTAAACTTGCAGTGTAGTGTTAAGAGTGGCAAACTACAGATCAAGTTTGAATTTCGCAACAGTTTATGGATAAATGTCAAAGAAATTAATTTTTATGTTTTACTTTTCTATATTCATCGGGATCGTATTCCCATAGAACGGCAGTAAAAGTAAGATATCAAGATAGAGGTAGTTGACGAACTCGGTCGCTGATTGTAGAAAAAAAAAATCACATCAATATTTTTACATTTTATGTTAATTAATTGAAAAAGGAACATATCAATGAAAATGTATATCAAATCTGTTTATTACGCGAATGTTTTTCTGAAGTCGGTCAGTGAAGTCTGATGGGCAGCACACAATTCTTGCAACCCGACTGAAATCGATTGTATTTGAAATCGGCCTTCAAATAGTTGATAGGAAGACCTTTCTATGTAATTGAAAAACCTACATGTATATGAATATTATATCGGTGATTTGTTTTGTGTTCCATTTGCACGATTATTTAAAAATTCCACCCACAAATTTCGTGCAAATTGTACATATTTCATGAACGGGATTACGAACGAAGTCTTGAGAATTTATGAATATTGTGATTTTACCCAGATTTACTATGTGACATATAAGATATATGCTACGTATTAATGAAATGAATTTATAAATCATACACTTCTGAATAAGACTATTTCATCCATGTTGTCAAATGTATGATCAACGAAACATCAATTAGAAACTAATTCAATATTGTTAACTTGGTGCACGTACCGATGATATAAGGCACAGTTAAGGTCAAACAACAGTAGATGTAAATTATCTCGAAAATGACATCCGTCCATCATAGTCAGGGAGGCGCCGGTAAGGGACATGTATTGCCCCCCCCCCCTCTCAAATATAGGTGTGTTTCCGGTTACCCGACCGACTTTGAAATTTTTTCCCGACTCTAATTCTTTTGATAAATTCCAGTCATTGGTTTATGTATACTTCGTTTCTCAAATAAAAAAAAAATAATCTAGTTAGTTCGGGCTCGATATTCAAATTACCGGAAATCAAGGACAGACACATATAATTTTGAAGCACTTGGGCACTGCCTTTAGATCTACTTGCCCTACCAAAATTCCTCATTGTGATGGATTTTTTTTTTAAAATCACATTTGTATACTATGTTCGTGTTCTTGTTTAGATCATTTTTCTCCAACTTGTGCAAAATATATGAACCTCACTGGTTTGGTGAGACTTTAAAATATTTCACACGGAACAGTTTGCAACCGCTTCAAACAAGAGGCCCATGGGCCACATCGCTCACCGGAGCAGCAGAACCTCACCATGAACATGCTTAAGCTTTCAAACATTAGCTTGCTTCAGAAACAAAATGTAAAGTTAACTATGAATTTTTTTTCTCCCTTTGGGAAAGGACGTGGGTCCTCATGTGAACAAACTTGAATGCTTTGTGCCAAGTTTGGTTGAAATTAGCTCAGTGGTTTTGGAGAAGATAAAAATGTGAAAAGTTTACAGACAGACGGACGGACAACAGGCGATCAGAAAAGCTCACTTGAGCTTTCAGCTCAGGTGAGCTAAAATGAATTTAAAAAAGTGTATAATTCATGTATATGGGTAGGAACCTTGATCATTTTCAAAATAATCTACAAAATAATCTACATCTTGTACAATGAGGGGACTAGGCATGACCCCCTGGGCACTTGTCTGACATATTAATTGAATGCATCTTGTCATGACCATAAAGAATATACATTGTTTATTGGTGGGTATCTCAATCAATTTCAAGATTGTCCCAAGTTGTATGGGGGGGGGGGGGAGGGGGTGATCGCTGGGCTAGCTATCTGACATTTCAGTCAATACATCTTTATAATGAGCATTAAGATATATTATGTAATTTATGGTTAGGATCTAAGTAATTTTCAAGATTGGGGGGGGGGGGGGTGGCACATGTCTGAATGGTCCTGGGTGGGATCTAAACCATTTCCATTTTCAAATATATACTGATTAAATATACAATTAAATATATATATATATAGCCATTTCCTAATTAAGGAACAACATCGTCGCAAACCACGTCCAAAATGTACGATCCTCTCCCAGTTTTGGCCATGGTTGAATATAAATAAGGCAGTTAACATCGTCACCACCCCCCCCCCCCAAAAAAAAAACCCCACACAAATCGATTGTAGGGCAACACGGAACTCCGAAAAAAGCGAAGGCAGGATCAGGTGCCACGGAGGAGTAAGCATCCTCTGCTGACCGGTCACACCCGCCGTGAGCCCTTAGTCGAAACAAGGTAAACGGGATTACCCGTCGTCAAATCTAGTAGGAAAATGACAGTCTAACAAAGGGTATGAAACAAATCAGTCAAAATATGACTAAGTGATAATTTGTAATCGCATACAAGGTCTTTTTAGCGACCGTAGAATTTACGAAATGATGATTTTAAACGATATTCGTTATAACCCTGCAACATCAACTTTTTTGTAGTAGTTGGCCTCGCTTTAAAAAGTCCTCATACGCATAGCATGCTCTTACGTATCGAATCAACTGGGATATATACACAGCATAAGTAGTGATAGTGGTATATTACTACATAGAAAGGGAAAATTGACGATCGCAAAAGTAAAGTCATCACGCTTATCATAAAATGTATTTGTCAATCTGCCAATACATATAGATGTTAATATTAAGTAAAATATCCAAATATGTAGCAGATATGTCAGATTCTGTGGTGTGAATGAAGGAATTTGAAGTTTTCTCGTATCTCATTAACCAATACGAGTAAAGCACAGTCGGAGAATGACCTGTGATTTGACCTTTGAGTAGCGTAAGTTATTAGTACTGATGATGTTAGGTTTGGGACACTTCTGTATTGGATAAACATGACGACACACATTCAAGGCGTTATTATTCAGGGAAACGAAGCTGTATACAATCAAACAGCCACGGTATAGGAGGGAGCTTTTCTGGACTCCGGACTGTGGCTTGAGACGATACAGGGACCACGAACTTCACAATGTATATAGAGGTTTACACGCTTAATTATGGGCCGGCCCAGCCATTCTATGATATAAGATTTGAGAAGTCGCATGATTTTCTTCGGGACTGATGTCTGCTACTGCGGAAGTGTTCCAAATAAAAAAAAAAATGACGTATTTGTTTTACCAAGGTCTAATTATTGTATTTTTATGACTACGGACAAATTATTCAGAGTATTATATGAAATAAAAATTTCCAACTATAATTTCATATGTTAAGAATAAGGATATTCACATAGCGATGCATTCTATAAATAGATTACGAGAAGATAGGCCTCGTCAAGGTCGAAAGTGAACTAAAGAAAGTCATAACATGACAAACTGGAGCATTATTTTATTGAGTATTGAGATGAAAAGGGTGGATTCATTAGCCAATCAGGTTGCTGCTTCTCTAACCAATCAGGAGTTAATGTATTAGCCAATCAACTTGGGGCAACAGGGTATAAATACCCCAAGTTGATTGGCTAATACATTAACTTCTGATTGGTTAGAAAAGCAGCAACCTGATTGTCTAATGATTGAAGGCATTTCAATCCACACTTTTCATCACATTACCCACGCTTTTGAAAAAATATGTGTCCTCGCATAAGTGAAGATAAAACATGTACATGAAAACAGCAAATTTTGATAACAATCAAGCATGCTAATATGATAGGTATCTCCTATTGTATATCACTAATCAAAGGCATGTAAAAAAAAAAAAAACCCGTTCAACAGTACTGATTCTGATTTTCCACAAGCTCCTTTATATATATGCCAGATTCCGTCATTAGGGATACATTGAACATTTTCATCAATAGTCCTGCTGTCTCTGTTTTCTAGAAGTACAATGTAAATGTCTATTTCTGTTTCTTTTCCTTATTTGACTAATTTACTTGATTGATTGATTATTTGTTGTTTTTCGTCCCGTCGAGAATATTTCACTCATATTGAGACGTCACCATTGCCGGTGAAGGGCTGCAAATTTAGGCCTATGCTTAGCACTCATGGCTTTTAGCAGTGAGGGTTCTTTCGCGTGCCGCACCTGCTGCGACACGGGACATCCGTTTTTAAGGTCATCTCCGAGGACCCGTGACATTCACACCTGTTGCCGAGCGTTTGGCAGTGGAACTGTCACTACCTGTGTTAACGACTTAGGTCTGTCGCGGCCGGGATTCGAACACCCAACCTTCCGCATGCGAGGCGAACGCTCTACCGACTGAGCCACCGCCGCGGCTCAATTTACTTGAAAATAATACTGAGGCCCACACATGTAACAGCGTCTGTTGTTTGTATCAGAAGGTTTCATCTTTGAATGTTTTTGTGAGTTTCTCTTTCTGATGTCATCAACAAAGAAAGTTATCATTTTCTATATAACAATGAAATTATAAAGTGTTTTTAAATACAAAGCGTAGCATTTTTGAAATCGATATCTATATGTAACACTCCGTATTGAATGAAGCTCATTTCATACAGAACAATAAAGTAATAATGAGCAATGATTTTGATACAAAATGTTTAAGCTTCTTGCATAAAATTATATAGAATTAAAGCTATCTAAACCCCTAAAAATAACTTTAAAAACCCAACTGCCAAGCAATGATTTTGATAGAACATAGAAATAACATGATTTTTGCATAAAAATTGTAAAGAGGGTCTGACAGTATCTTACTCAGATTTGCCCAAGATGTACAAATCAAGCAATTCACTGGGCAAAATAAAATCAAGCACGCAGTAAATGTATCTTGATTTATGCATTTTCAAGAGACAAGACAGTCTTGTTTTCTTTTGAAAATGATACCTTAAATGAATTTGAAAGTAGATATTCTTCAACTGTTTCAGGATCATCTATGTCTATGTTGTTGGCAGTTGCCAAGGTAAACAGTACTGAGGGGAAAATGGTTAGTTTAAACTTTTCGTAGCCATATGAGAAACATACTGTGTCTGTAATGGATTTGTGACAGGATTCCTTGGACAAGCTTCAATTTACATGAATTGCATCTGACGAACAATGATTTATCAACATTTTTTACAGTTGTTGCTGGTGTGGAAAAGTTGCACACCTTCTTGAGTTATTTTGCCTTCTTTAGTTACAATAGATTCCAATGTTGGTTCAACACAGTTTGTTATGTCCGCATTTAATGTTACGGTTGTCTGCTTTGTGGATGTAAGACTTTTATTATTCTGGAAAAGTCTCGTTGCCAAATGTTGAATTCTGTAGCTTTTGTCTACTTCCAATTGGGATACCATATATTCCCAAATGGTTAATTTCATTGCAGCGGTGTTATCAGCAATCACCAGTTCTTGTCTTTTAATAGGCGTTCTCTGACAATTTGGACAGTGACTGGGGTAGCGACAATACTCTGACAATTTGGACAGTGACTGGGGTAGCCGACAATTTGGACAGTGACTGGGGTAGCCGACAATACTCTGACCTCTACTGTAAACTATAAAAAACCAAAAATAAGAATAAAGCCTGAAAAAGAATTAATATTTTGAACATAATAGGAAAAAGAACTGTCTGGAAGTAAATGTTTGGTCTGGTAAAGTATGGATTATCAGAGCTTTGTATAAAAGACTTAGCTTATTATACATGTACACCCCGCAACGAAGTTGTGAGGGATATACTGAAATCGGGTTGTCTATACTATCCGTCCGGCTAGAGACGCAATGGTTTCCGGACTCTAAAGTGTTATCCTTTCCACCTAGAGTCACCATATTGCACATATGGACTACCCATGGGACGAAGATGTTCCCTATAAATTTTGGGGTCAAAAGGTCAAGCACACTGGACATAGAAGTAGCAAAGTGGTTTCCGGGTTCTAAAGTGTTATCCTTTCCACCTAGAGTCACCATATTGCACATATGGACTACCCATGGGACGAAGATGTTCCCTATAGATTGTTGGGGTCAAAAGGTCAAAGGTCAGACACACTGTACATTGAAGCAGCAATGTGATTACCGGGCTCTAGAGGATTATCCATGCGGCCTAGAGTCACCATGATATCATACATATGGACTACCCATGGGACGAAGATGTTCCCTATTGAATGTAGGGTCCAAATGTCAAGCGCAATGGACATGGAAATACCAATATGATTTTTGGGGTGTAGAGCATTATGTAAAGGCAAAGATAACGAACAGTGATCAATCTCGTAAGTCCTAAATAGAATACAAAAACAAGAGTTGGGCAAACACGAACCCCTTGACACACCAGAGGTGGGATCAGGTGCCTAGGAGGAGTAAGCATCCCCTGTTGACCGGTCACACCCGCCGTGAGCCCATATTCTTGATCAGGCGATTCTCCTAAACTCACCATGTCATACAAATGAACTACCCATAAGTCAAAGATGTTCCCCATCGAATTTGGATTAAAAAGGTCAAAGGACAAGCTCACTGGACATTAAAGTAGAAATATAATTTCAATTTAAATTTTTTGAACATTTAATAATACCCTTCGGGAGATTGGGTAAGGGGGTGTGTTTATTCTTAGTTAGCATTGCTCACAGTACCTCTTGTTGTGCACTGATTCTCTTAAATGGGGGAAGTAGTAAGTTTTGGAATGTATGTTTATCATGTTTGGATGGCCGCATGTGTTTAATTTGTTTATCGTAGCAGGAAAAAATCTGACCACATTTCGCCGGTAGTGAGGGTATTAATCTGATATCAAAACCAACCCGCAAAATTCAGAAATGACAGATCGGTGAATACGCAATAAAGAGTATCGGAACTGAATGATATTGGAACTCTTCAGGAAAAGAAGACATGAAGATCAGTTCTGACTTGGGCAACTGGTTATTCAAATGTTTAGTGGGTTGCAATATAAACATCTGATGACCAAATATTAGTCTGATTTAATTTTTTTTTATCAGAACATGATGTACTATTATAGACATACTGGATACATTAATTTACTGATATTTCGCAGGGGAAAGGAAGTAAAAAAAAAAATCATATATCGAAAATTTTCAACTTTATTGAACAGTGGAGCCTCATTTATCCGGACGCTTTGGTTCCCACTCAAAATCGTCCGGATAGGTGATGCACCTGGTAACTGAAAT
>CAJDSM010016760.1:0-11451 GCA_903981925.1 Ostrea lurida | reverse complement strand
CACCCACGTTGATTCGGGTCATATCATAGTAAATTTAACAATGCATGCATTCCCCTGTTGATTCGGGTCATATCAAAGTAAATATATTAAATAAAGGAAATTTATCAAAGTGAATCTTTCTTAAGTCTTTCTCTAAAATATTATGTACACAAGAATGCATAATTCTGTGCAAAATCTGCTTTGAACTTCTGAAGTTGCATAACTATAGAATTGAAATTAAATTTCAATTTGTCGATCTTGAATTATTATAGTTATTACAGTATTCGCAAAAGTGGTCTAGTTTGTCAGATGACTCGCATCCGTGGCAGAAACTAGAACTTTCTTTCAAAATCATGGCGATGAGGAACTTGCGGGGGGTACGAGTTTATGATCTGTGAGATGGGAAAGCTGTATATATAGTAAATTATCTGTTGCATCGTGGAATATCTGTGTAGAATTTACCAATGGCATCCGTTGGGCACCATCGGAAATAGCAGTCATTGGTTTCCCGTGACGAACACCGGTACCAATAGTTTAGGCACTGAACGCAACAACTGATTGGAGTTTAGAGGCTAAACTATCTTTTGTGGTACGAAATGTTACCAACATGTTTATTTTTGGCAGAAACTGAAAAAAAATGGTATTAGGAAATAATAGTGTAATAATTACTTTTCTTTCCCTCAACACTTCATAGCTGGAAATTAAGGATCCGTTCAGAGAGCCCAAGACGGATGTGAATGACCCCGGTCAACAGGGGATGCTTACTCCTTCAGGGCACGTGATCCCACCTCTAATGTATTCGGAGATTCATGTTTGCCCTGTTCCCGATTTTGTATTTTATATGTAGGATTTATGAAATTGTTAACAGTTCGTCATCTTTACCCATTTCGTGCTAATGATTATACATGTAATAATAATAATGATTGGTTTTTTTAAATATGAGCTTTAAATACAATATTCTACCTATATGTAAAGGCGTAACTCAGAGCGCTTTAAAATATAATTATTGTTTTGGCATTGATTATTACATATATTACAGCCAAGAGTTGCTACAACATGTATGTTATATATAAACAAATCAGTTCGGACTCTTTTTTTATATTTATGCATTTAATTTTTCGTATTGTAGTATATATTTTAAAAAAAAAATACTTTTTCATTTTTCTATCATTAAAAAAAAATTATTAATCATTTTTATTTTTTTTTTTTTAATTTGTAATTTTTTCAGCATGTCTAAATTAAATAAAATCGTGAGAACAAACACATCGTATTCGTGTAAAAACAAATATTATGTATTAATGCTGTTTCCAGCCGAAAAAACCCTGATAAACAGGGTTTAGATGTTATCACACGGAGGTATATAAGTAAACCTGTCGCAGATAAAAACCCGTTTTCTTATGAGGTGACCCTGTTCGACTCCGGAGTAGGGGGATTGCTTCTTGGCTTAATTTTGTCTCCCGATAGGCACTTCTCGTAAGATTTCCCTAGGTTATTAGTATCGATCCTGCGAAATTCCTGCAGTTTTAGAACAACAAAATTTTTGTCAGGAAAACGCAGTTCTTTTGACAGTGTTATGGTGTTAATGGATTAAAGAAGACTTCTAATTTTTAGCTCCGAAATTTATTATCTAAGACTTTGATAACGTTCATCTTTTTATAATAGCAAAACCCCCAAAAGTTGTTGAAACATTTTTCAGGCCAAAAGAAAAATGGGCGAGAAATTCGACATGGAGGAACGTGGGCCGAACGAGTCGGGATCCAAAACTTATGTGATAATTCTGACAATTTTCGCCACCATTGGAGGACTATTATTTGGATACGACACGGGGATCATTTCCGGATCTATGCTCCTAATTCGAGACGACTTTTCATTATCTGACATATGGGCAAGTGCAATCGTCAGTTCCACCATCGGAGCTGCAGCCGTGTTCTCTCTCATAGCCGGATTCTTAGTGGACAAGATCGGACGGAAGAAGGTCATTATGCTGGCCAGTTTTATATTCACTGCCGGGGCGATCGTAATGGCGGTGTCTCCAGTGGACAAAAAAGAGGTTCTCCTGGTAGGCCGGCTCATTGTTGGCGCTGGAATTGGTAAATACATGATCTCTTCTTGAATCTTTCCAAGTGTATTAATTTTTCTTATTCACTTTTTTTTTCTTCACAAACGGATTGTCCTGGTAAGTTTTGCACAAAGAAGCTACCTACAGTGTTTTTCATCATAGGATGAGAACCTTCCTATTTCAATATAAAATTACTGGCATATGA
Organism: Ostrea lurida; assembly: GCA_903981925.1. Classification (NCBI taxonomy): domain Eukaryota; kingdom Metazoa; phylum Mollusca; class Bivalvia; order Ostreida; family Ostreidae; genus Ostrea; species Ostrea lurida. Next base: position 9,208 of record CAJDSM010016760.1, on the reverse strand, counting down.
TGAATTTTACATTTAAAAAAAGAACCACTAAATTACATAAAACCACAAAACAGAAAAACGGATAAAATACCCTTCTGAACTCCTTAATTTTCGATACATGATACAATCCCTGGACAAATCACTTTCAACAAAAAAAGTGCATGAATCACCTTCTGTTGTGGCGATAGCTTACCCTTGACCAAAAAGAAATGCCCCTCTTTTAACACCGTAATGTATGATAAATCTTCATTAGTCAATTCACAATCTCTTGATTGGCTTAATGCTAAAGTAAAAGTTATTGCAAATCATTGTGTAGCGATAGTTCCTAAGTATCATTACAATGTACAGTCAGCTCTTGTTACAACGGCCACGTTTGTTCCCATCATTTTGCCGTTGTAAACGAATCTGCCTGTTGTAATGAAATGCCTATTTTACTGGCACGAGTTATTCCCCTTTGTTTAATCATCAGCACAATGTGTATTGGCAATCTCCGTATAACATTCACAGTGCATTTATTTTCAGTACGGTACAAATACACTCCATATTCCCCTTCTCTCTATTTCTAATATCTTTAGGTGTGAAAATATTGCCGATAGCAAAGTTTTTTACACGGGTCGTTGACGAATCTCGATAACCTGCCGTTATATCGGATTTTATATAGTGTCAAAATGCACATTTGTTACCGATTAAGTACTGCTGGTGCCGAAGTGCGAATATGCCGTTATATCAAGCGAAATAAATAGTGTGCAGATTTGTTACCAACAAAATTCTGCGTTAGGCGAATTTGCTGGTAATTGAATGCCACTGTAACGAGAGCTGACTGTATATAGATAAGGGGATTTAATGCTGAAACACGTCAATTTTATGCTAGCCGTACATGTATCATACCTGTAAACTAGAGATCAAATTAACCAATTTGACACTGAAATACAGATAATACACACATTGCTAGCCATTTTGTGAACTGCATTATGATCGACATCCGCTCGCATTTTTTGCAGCGTCATTTTGTTAGCCATTTTTGTGAGCTGTGCACAGTATGAACAACACGTGTCATAGCATCAGATATCGTAAGGTGCAGTATGAATAGCATCAGATAGCTTGCAAATTCGCTAACCGCAGTATGAAGGAAATGCGTTATATGTTAACCAGTGTTATGCATGCAGTACTGTAGAACAACATTTATTCGCGGCACGCGAAAAAAAAAATCGTGAGATTCGTGAAAACTTTATCGTCGCAAAAATTTCTCATCGCGAACCAGTCCTGAATGTCGTCTACCATAAAAAGGCTCGACGCGAAAATTAACCACCACGAACCAGTTTACCACAGGTGGGTCGTGAAGTAAAGTAACCTTAAAAGTAACTTAATATACGTTGACGCTCGAAAATGCATTATCGAGCTATCAACGAAAATTTCAGTCCTATACTTAGATACAATATCAAAACAGTATACTTGAAATGGCAAAGATTCCCAACTGTGTAAGCAAAACCGTTCCTGGGGTTTCCTTATCGATAGTCCCCGCGATTTTCTGTGTACAGAGATTTTATTTTCTGATAACACCTGTCATCACGACGGACACTCGAACACGTAATCTCCGGCTCATCGATAAGATAATTAATATCCCAACCAATTATAGGAACAATTCGGAAGTTTTCAAGTCCCTACAAGAAGTGGGGCTTACCGGCACCAAGCATAGAATCGTTAGGCGGAAGCTGAGGGTCTGTTACTGTAATATTAACCGTGAACCATAATTTATCACATCGAAAATCTGAATTTGACAAAGAAAATCATCTCCTGCTTCCCCTATGAAAGAGGTTTTTTCAGTAGTCTCGTTTACCCCAGACTCTCGCTCTCCGAGACTGTGCACGAGCTCGTTTACCCCCAGACTCTCGCTCTCCGAGACTGTGCACGAGCTGTTTACCCCAGACTCTCGCTCTCCGAGACTGTGCACAAGCTCGTTTACCCCAGACTCTCGCTCTCCGAGACTGTGCACGAGCTCGTGCACAGTCTCGGAGAGCGAGAGGTCTGGGGTAAACGATTACTAGTTTTTCAGTTGCATTTGTTTCTTCTAGTGAAGGGCTTTGTTGACATCTAAAACTGTTCATCACATGTGAGACATATTCTTGATCAACAGAACGGACGCCGGTTTGCAAATATCTAATCCGGTATGCCCAAATCAAAAACTAGGGGCATACTAAAGGTACGATAACTATCAAATGCAATAATCATGGTTAACTTGCTTGACCGAGATTCGAACCAGGAGTCGTAAGGGTACATTTGTAAAACCCATGCCTACCGTTCAACTATCGATAGATTTTCAAAGTACGTTCAAATATATGCTTTGAATCAGGATGAGCGACAAGTGTGGAATTTAATGGATTAAAATTACAAGGTAGTCTTATCTTCCCCCGTCCAAAATCCTCAGTCGAACGTAAGAAATCCCTGGACCGATTGATGTCGTCTGGTATAGTTTGATAGGCAAAAAATCAAACGCAACAGCGACCCAGAAAGACTGGTGGGTGACCAAAATATGTCCAACGCCCTAGTAGGTAAAACGGTAACTTGATCGGCCCTAGCTTTTTTTTTCTACTTTAAATTTTCAAATTTGATATCATCTTTTTTATCGTTCCTGATTCATAAATATTATGATTTGTTGTATCAAATATGACAATTTTGCACACCTTAACGAATGAATCAAACATAATCTATATCATAATGTGCGTAATCGGGTTTAGGTGTCCCGGTCTGTGTGTACGCGGCGCTTCTTCTTCTGAAAAGCGAGTCAGACCGTTGTTTAAATGTACAGCAAACAAACCGAGAGGAATCTTGCAGAGGAAAGCCCTGTTCACTTAGAAACAGAATTATTCCAAATTAGTCAAATAAACTGTAGATGTCAAGTGTACTACCTATTTGGCAGATAACTATCACACTTTTTTAGAATTCATACGTCAGGGATTTTAGACAGAGATTGATGAATGTATGATAATTGAATGTCTCAGGGTACAGAAAAATTTAGAATCAGCAAATATTTATGTACCTTTATTTCAAAGCTTGACTTCTTAATTTGCATTAAGCGTATAGGGTGTTAAAACACTTTTATAAAACGTCCACCCGTGGAATTTCATGTATGCCGTCGCTTTCATAAGACTTGTTGTGTGGAAATTCGGGCTGAAGGCGTGGTTCCACTCGATATTTCATGAAATCGATTATCAGATTCCTCGTCCGTTGAAACCAATAAATGTAAATATGATATCTAAAACACCAATAGATACATATAACACTTGTTATATTCTTTTATATTATGGAATATAATATATTTTAGTACAATGTACATCTGTTTAATGTACATGTAGAATACGTTTCTTAAATCACCAGGTCTAATGAATAAGAGTTTTAATTGTACATGTACACAAGGACAGAGAATGAAAATCATTGCATTATATAAAACTCCTCTCTGAACACTTATGAAAGTAACAGTTGTGAATTTCAAACTAACTTTTTCACATAATGAGCATCTATCATACAATTGTCGTCCTGCAGGGTTTGCCTCTATGTCTCGTACCTGTTATTGTTGCTGAAGCAGCACCCTCTCACATCCGGAGGTCTTTTAGTCACCGTGAACCAGCTCCTTCATCACTATTGGTATCCTACGTTCTAGTATCATTGCTGGGCTTTTAGCACGGATAAGGAAAACGGATGGAGGGGTACAATAATAAAAAATTGTGTTAGAAATATTTCTCAGTGTTTTCCGAATTATGTGTATATTGAAGATACAACCATGTTACGCTTTGAAGCTTCCAATTTTTACACTCCCATCTAAAGAATGCATTGTTGTTCTGCGATGTCTTTGCGTATATCCATCCTTCCGTTCGGCCGTTCTGAGTATTTCTCAGTAAGACTCGACTAAGTTCAACAACCTGTGATTTTCTAAAAACAAAACAAAACAAACAGACAAAAAAAAAATGAAAAAAGAGAAAATTTTTGTCGCATGCAATTTGTCAATATTCATACACTCTGTAAAATAAGATCATCACTTGAAAACTTGGGGGAGGACTTAGACGGACAAATATTATGAATGGACCATCTGTTTAATATCAAATTTCAATAAAAACCTCAAGTGAGGTCGAAATGAATCAAATTTGCAAAATGATTTAGAATGACCCCCATAGAAGCTACACATCAGGTTTCAGCTTGATTTGTAACAGTTTTGAGGAATATTACCCCCAAAAAGTACATAATTAGATTAGGCCCTTTAGTCATGCAATGTAAAAGAAGCTATATCACAGCTTGATGACGTTTTACAACTCATGACTCACGAAAAACCACCCACGTAAGCTTTATTGTGCTGGACATATTGTCTATTGTTAGATAATTTATACTCTAGTCTTTTCAATTGATCAGGGATTCAGAACAGTACAACCAAGAGTAGACTGTACTTTTATTAAAACATAGAGTAAAATTTGAATACTCATTATAAGTACGCCTCTACCAGTATTGTTTTTTACGGTATTTAAGGTATATATGTCAGGGATCGCTGGTGTCCCCAGTGTTGTTCGGTTTTTGGATTCCTATTTTTACTGTATTTAAGGTATATGTCAGGGATCGCTGGTGTCCCCAGTGTTGTTCGGTTTTTTGGATTCCTATTTTTACTGTATTTAAGGTATATGTCGGGGATCGCTGGTGTCCCCCCTGTTATTTTCTATGTTTACTGTATTTAAGGTATCTGTCAGGGATCGCTGGTGACCCCAGCGTTATTTCCTATGTGTACGGCAGTGATGGTAGATGTCAGGGATCGGAGGTGTCCCCATCTAGCTATTACCAATTATTACTGTATTTAAGGTATCTGTCAGGGATCGCTGGTGTCCCCCCTGTTATTTTCTATGTTTACTGTATTTAAGGTATATGTCAGGGATCGCTGGTGTCCCCACTGTTATTTTCTATGTTTACTGTATTTAAGGTATATGTTGGGGATCGCTGGTGTGCCCAGTGTTATCCAGTTTTTTGGATTCCTGTTTTTGCCGGAGAGTCCGAGGTGGCTTGTGGGACAGGGCAGATTGGAAGAGGCCAAGAAAGCACTCATGAAGATCAGAAAACTGGACAATGTTGATGTAGAAATGGCAGAAATAGAGAAATCAGTGGAGGAAACTAGGGAGCAAAATAAATACAGTGAGTTTCTGTGTTACATCCGGGCACTGTATCTGTCGCTATTAAGGTGTCCCTAAGTAGCAAACTGACGCAATACAAAAGGCTTCATAATAATCACAGCGAATTTACTATTCAAAAAGAGGAAGAGTAGTAGTTATGTACCAAATTCATTGAACATCTTCAACAAGTAAATGTAGTGAACATTGTTTTTTCTGATTACTCTGAAATTGAAATGTCAAAATTTTCATAAATATGAATGTTTTCATAAATATGAATGTTTTCATAAATATGAATGTTTTCAGAAATATTATTAAGTTGCTGTTAGTAATATCAATGTTTTCAGAAACAAATGTTTCCAGACATGTTCCAGTGTTTTCATAAATATGAATGTTTTTCAGAAGGTGTTTCCAGTCTTTTTCAAAATTCGTGTTTTCAAACATGTTCCAGTGTTTTCATAAATATGAATGTTTTCAGACATGTTCCAGTGTTTCGTTAAGATGGTGAAGACGCAGCCTGTCAGACGGGCCTTAGTTCTAGGATGCCTCCTTCAGTTTTTCCAGCAGCTTTGTGGAATTAACACTGTCATGTAAGATACACTATAGCAAACGCAAAATAAAGCAGTCCGATTTTAGAAATAAATGTATAGTTTGTTTGTACTGTATATAAATATTGGTAAATTGAATATATAAATATATCCCGAACTTTCATTGATTAATTAGCTTTTCAAATCAAAATCAAAAGAAAAAGTGCAACCGGGAGGGTTAAAGGTATTAAGAACTAAACAATCGAACATGCACGTTTTTTTTTCTATAAATAGATACTACAGCGGAAGTATTCTTCGAGTGTCCGGCTTCCCGTCCAGTCTGGCTATCTGGCTGTCCTGTATCCCGTTCTCTGTTAACTTCCTGTGTACGTTTATTGGTGTTTACGCCGTGGAGAAGGCCGGTAGAAGGGTTCTCACGTTGCTTAGCTTCATAGGTAGGTGCTCCTTCTGTGTGTAGGTGTGTGTTTCACATCGTTGGTATTTAGTCTGTGGTCGTTTTCCAAACACATCACTTAACACGGCTATTACCGGGTATATAAAACTAATGTAAATCCGGCAGTGTAACATTAAATGACGAGGAACACTATTGATTCAATACTATGAAAATGTACTCACCTAGTAACATATTTCATTACGTCACAGGTATCATTATTGCGCTGGTCGTATTGGGCACCGGATTCTATCTGGCTGAACATAACTCGCCACCCATCGCTTATCATCTGGACAATTCCTCCCACTGTCATATGAAATACGAGTAAGAATCCAAGGGGTACTATAATCGAACACGTCCTACCGTGTAGCCAGTTTTGTTTCTGGCTTGGTATGATTTGCAATAACAAGTTTACCAAAATTTATACAAATGTTATCCACGAAAATTAATGGTTTAACTTAAAGATCCAATTCCAACAATTTTATGCCCAACCAAAATAACTGGCTATACGGTACTTTGTCACTCAGACATAATTGTAACGATAGCAAGAGTGTTAACTATGAGTTATTTGATTTATCAATGTTATACTTGTCTGTCAGTTAAAACATGGTAAGAATCACAAGGGAAAAAAAATGGAGTGGATGATTTTACATTTTGTTTCCCTATAGTCACTGTACCGGNGGAAAAATGGAGTGGATGATTTGACATTTTGTTTCCCTATAGTCACTGTACCGGATGTATAAAAGACGAGGACTGTGGATTTTGTTGGGAGGACGGAAATGAGCTTACCACAGGATGGTGCCTCCATGTGAACAAAAAACACCCAGAACGGTATGCCGAACCCGAGGGAAATACAACCCATTACAACGAAACGCTTTGTAACATGACGAACTATGACACTAAGAAGTACGACTGGGCGAACGACTTCTGTCCCACAGACTACTCCTGGATGTCCGTTCTAGGATTGGCACTGTTCGTTATTGCATTTGCTCCTGGTTCGTACTCTAAGTACACTAGTATTTTCCCCATTATCCAATTATCCTTTGATCAGAGTATTTCATGTTACATGTATCAGATAATTAAGTATATGATACGGACACATTAGAAATATAGGTAGCTATAGCTAGCTATGTTCATCTTGCTATCACCGTCAAAATATTGAGTCACTGATATAAATTCAATTGGCGAAGTTAACATCGTGTTAAACATTTATCATACCCCCCCCCAAAAAAAAAACCCCAATTATACGAGTATATAGGGCAACACGAACCTCCGACAAAAGCGAAGGAGGCAGGATCAGGTGCCACGGAGGAGTAAGCATCATCTGCTGACCGACTGAAGGAGAAGTTGTAGGCGTATGCACAAGTCCGAAATGTAGACAAGTAAAAACGAAAAATGGTTACCAGTGAAAAATACATGTCCTGGTATGTTTTCTTTTCTCAGGCCTTGGTCCCAATCCTTGGACGATTAACTCGGAGATTTATCCTCTGTGGGCCCGGGGGACGGGCACGTCGCTGGCTACGTGTGTTAACTGGATCGGAAACCTCATAGTATCATTTACCTTCCTCATACTGTTAAAGAATATAACAACATACGGTAAGTAGGAATACTTTCTCCACCGAGTGCGAAAACATCTGGCATAGGTGATCAGTTTGATTGCTCTGCCATATCTATTTCGCGAAATGCAGTACGTTGAACTTCAGTATCTCGAACACTGATATCTCGAATACCATGGTTATGTCGAAGTGATTCTGAAGTCCCAGCTACCTACTTTATAAATATTTTTACCTTCGATATCTCGAATTCACGGATATCTCGAAGTTTTTTCCTCGGTCTCATCGAGTTCGAGATAACGAGGTCCGACTGTGATTATTTTGATTGTATAGCAATAATTGTTTACATCATAAAATTGGTACGCTACATACCGTAGTTTAGTGCTGAAATATCGGTAAGATTGATCATATCCCATAGCATTGTGTTACAATATCNATACATACCGTAGTTTAGTGTTGTAATATCGGTAAGATTCATCATATCCCATAGCATTGTGTTACAATATCGGTAAGTTTGGTCGTATGCCGTAGTATTGTGCCACAGTATCGGGCAAGTCGGATAACATGCAGTAGTATTTGTATAAGAAAATCGATGTTTGATTACATGCCGTTATATCTGTGTTACAATATTGGTAAGTTTGTCAAGTTTATTGTGTCATGTTTATGTTTATGGGAGAGCATCTTATCGGTGCGTTCAAAGCATTCAATGAGTCAGGGTAGTTACCAATTTTGATGTCACCTCAGATGCCGCATTTCGACAATATGTAAAGTTTGATCCATCGCCGTCATATTTCATTAAGTATCTGTACTGAAATACAAGCAGATTTAATCCTGTCATGGTATCTCATTATATGTTTTACAATACCAGCAAATCTGCACAGCAATACCTGCAATTTTTATCGCTGTCGTGGTAGGTCAATATCTGTACTGCATGCCGTACCAGCAAATTACATCGATGTTATGGTACGTGTATCTAGGTTGTTGTATCATTTTAATATCGGTAAAGTTTTACATCAGAAATATCTATTATATTAGTTTTTTGTATGTTTTCGTCATGTATCTTATGGTATCTCTTGACAACATCTCTGGACACCCCCGAATCTGTATTATGAATTTCTTATACGCTACCAATTTTGATGCCCATGCATTGATATTTCGACAATTTGTCTCTTCATTGATGTCATACCGAATATTTACATCACTGAATCTTTCTCTTATATTTCCCTTTTTGGAATTTGACTTGTATTATCATCCAATAAATGCATGTTTGTTGCAAACCAGTTGGATCCGGGTGAAGTATCACATGTTCACATGGTCATACAAAGATGAGCGATGAGGTCAAAGTTGAAATTGGGTGTTGCATTCAAAAGTAACGAATGGATCAACATATATGATATTTTAGTGCTTAAATCTAGTTTATGTGTTCAAAATGCATTACAATATAATAATATAAACAATAAATGGCTTTCTTGTAGGTATATGGTGATGAAGGAACACGTAGCATTGCAGAAAAAAATTGCAAACCCGCTATACGCGGGTTATGATGGGGTTTTCGCA
>CAJDSM010016758.1:7199-18091 GCA_903981925.1 Ostrea lurida | reverse complement strand
GTGTTGAACATTTTCAAAAAGAATTTTAAGTGAGAATATCCGTTATAAATTATTTCCACATACACCGATCGTCGAAAATATTTATCCTGATATGCGAATAGGATTGTATTCCTTAAAAAGATAATAGCAAAATAATAGTTTACATGACCCAGGGGATACATAATACACAAGTTATTGGAATAGAATCCAATATACAAATGTTGAATACTTTCAACTAGAAGTGAGAATGTGATATACTCACAATTGGATAAGACTAAAATTTAAACGAATTCAAAGAAAAATATGTGAGAACGACTACTATAGAAATACCCTCTTCCTTTTTCCCGTCAGTTTAGTCTCCTAGGTTTAGCTATATATATATGACCCTATAGTCATCTATGTGCGCCATTTGTTACTCTTAAATATCCCCTTCAAACGTTAACAATGGCATCTGTTTTATTTGCTGTAAATTGCATTGTATCTATTAGTTTCGGATCTTGTCGTGGTGGGCTGTTTGCTTGTAATTCATTTCCAGTCCACTCTTTCAATTGATTAGAGAGTTCGCATCACTTGATCGGGGTAAGTCTGTTCAATAACGAATATGTCCCTTTGTTGCCTTGTCAAAATGAAGAATTTTCATGACCACCTGGAGGTTATTGTACAGTCAAACAAATCTGTTTCCAGCCGGAAGACATAGAAATCCAAAACGAGAATACATCGGAGAAACAAAACATGAAACCCCTCGCCCGCTTAAGCAAAACCCATTTTGCTGATTCATTTTATGGCAGAAAAAGATTATGTTTTGAAGGACGCTATGATCTTCTCTAAAGCATTTTCCTTGCTCCAGGGTATAGAGACAATTACATAAGGTATCCAGTGTGCCAGCCAATCCTTCCTGCCGATGTCCTTCCATGGTGGCAGAGAATGAAGCGTCCTTAATTTTTTTCCCAATCATACAAACACAATTATTAATTGTAGTATACATGTTAAGGAGCCTTTATTTCATACACAAAGTATCTTTAATATAAGACCCTTTTATCGAACTTCTAGTGTTTTTCATGAATACATCCTATCATTGAGTTTGCATAGCTTCTGGTATATGAATCGTTCCAAATTTTACAAGACTATGTTGAACTGGGATTCAAAGTCAAATAAGGGATACATATTTATGCCGCTCCCCCAACACCTATTAGGCAAATTGTTTTATGGCGGCATCAACGAGCGGGTGGGAGATCGTAAACAAAACCCGTAAAAGATGTTGCGTAGGATGGCCCAGTCCTTGGAAGAAAAACTCCTTTACAAATTGACAAAATAAACAGAGCCGGGCTGCCCCTTAAAAAAATTCAGTGTCCTATCAAGGAGTAAACTATTGATTAATATAACCATCACGAATAACGAATCCAATTTAATGCCCCAGATTTACAATATGATATGGTCAGGCGTCCACATGATTGAGGACACAGTTAAATTATAATGGTATGCCATCAGCTACCACATATCAACGTTGGTGGCGGTGTGCAATAAGATTTGTACCAAACTCCGTATAAAGTACGAATGTTTATTTATCGTGCCAATCTTTTGCAACCATTTCTAGTTAAGTCCTTCCCAGGCTATTAATATTGCTGAGTAACCCGAAAGAATCGCGAAATTTTCTACGTTTTCGAAAGGATGCAAGGGCGTTGAGACAGGATTTTCAAATTGGATGATAATTGACGTCATTGGTGTCAGACAACCCTGAAGTTCGTACAGATCAACATACTGCGCTTGGGAGCTTCTAAAAGACGCATATCCCAAATCTTACTATATGTTTGTTGCAAGAATTCCTTTTTTAAGTGTTTTGCCCATCCGTCTCAGCCGCACAGGTATTTTAAATTTCTACCGTGGAAAAAAAAAATTATCTCAATGGTGAAGATGAGAAGGACTCATTCACTTATATCCTCGAATAAAAAAAAATAAATCTGATTCTAACCAAGAAATATAATAAAAACCGTGCAAAGAGGAATCTGAATGCGGGAGGAGAAATCAACTACTTTTCATTTGTTATGTCACGATTTCATAATCACTCTTGCCAAAGCTGGTTTCTTCTCTTTGCCAGTTCATGTCAAACACCATTGTCAACAAGAAAGGAAAGTAGAAAACCCAGAGGAAAGATGGATTTTTATCACTATACAATCACTTCCCTCAAGGTACAGCGGAGAGGCTGATCAACACCTGCCCACTTAGAAAAGAGATTCTAATGAACACTGGGACCAACATACAAAAAGATATATTCCTTAGTATACCTTGATAATGCTGACCCTATGCTTATACACTCTTAAAATGAAAAAATTAGTAAATAAAAATTTGAGACATACTCCTTTTTTGGACGTAATACAGGACCCTTACAGTGGCTAATGGTTAGTTTTTTAAAATTAGATAACAGTACGTAGTCCTCAGTGGTACAGTAACCGACCAAAGATAGTGCATAAAAGTTAGATATTCCTATTACCCTATAAAGAAAAAAATCGTGTAAATCAAGTAAAATTAAATATATTTCATAACTTCAGTGCGGATGTTTTGTAATGGGGAGTGTAAACGAGTAAGAAGAAATATATTCTAATTACCTTAGTCAAAAATTGTATACAAAGTTTATTATTATACTTTTATCGTTCAGTTTCGAAGTTTCTTGGCAATATGTTCACGGTGACTGCAAAGCCTAAAGTGTCCTAGGAGAATTGAGAATTCTTGTCCCTTGTTCTCAAGTAAATAAAGGTTTGACTTTAAGAGCTTACATAAATTTAAAACATACCTTACATGTTGCAAAAAACGATATTTGGTTATCAGCACACCCTTTTGGTTCAAGTTAAAGCTTTGCATATGAATCATTTCCTTTTACATATAATTTTGAAAATGGTGTGCCTGTAATTTTTTTTTTAAAACCTTACAAGGTCTTATTTTCATTTGTCCTGCAATATTCAATCCAGATCTAAAGAAAATGTATACCCTATACAAGTGTTTTTAAACGCAAGAAAGTAATGTTCTTCAAGTCTGTCTCTCGAATACCATACCACTCTAGGTCCCTAGTTAATAATACTCAAGAAATGCAAATCAAAAGACTAATGTTGCCTCAAGTGCCTAGCAAGGAGTGTGTGACGCAGTGGTTGGGGGTACCAAAGAAGAATTGGAGTTTTCAACACACGAGGAGGCTGATACAATTTCCAAGCATGTTTGCAGTTTATTATTAAAAAATTGATATTGGTAAAAATGATATCACTTATTATCAATAAGATCGAGTCTGCGCATCTTTAGGAACCCTTTTGCTTATACATGGGGTTGAACACGACTTGCGCCCAAGACGCCCTCCGCTGAATCCAGAGCGGACGACACTTACACATCCGATACATTGCGACCCGTACACTAAGAGTCCACACACTTTTAATGTTGTTGGAAGCCCTAACTTTGCGTTACCAGGAAGAAACGATTGTGAATCACGACCATAAAAACCCTAATTTTAGTGCCATTATCACTGTCATTGGAAATTTTGAAACTAGGCAGCGAATTTGTAACAACGACAGACCTGTCTTCTAAAGGATAAGTTCATGTTTACCCAGTTTTTATTGATCCTTATAATTTTATGTTTTTGCTTTGCGATCAGTAAAAAAAAGCAGATATGATATTGGGACATCAGCTGTGCTAGTTGTAAATAAGAATATTATTGTACTCCACACTCATTATGTAAAACAGATTGATCAGTTAGACGTCGCACACACCTTCGCTGGTTCGAAATTCTATATTCAGAGAATGACGTAAATAAGGATATCACGCCTCCTGCACCTTATTTGCCTGGATGAAATAACGGAAACATTCAGGAAATACTAAGATTAAAATGGCCTATATCATAGTTGCATTTACCTCATTTCAATTTACACAATGTATAACCCTTCTGTTGAATTTTATTCTACAGTATCATAATGGTTTCCGAACGAAGGGTTCAAACCCCTTCTCATTCTACAATGTAGATCATGATCATTACAACTAAGAAGACATGCCAAAGGTCTTTCATAATTCCACTCTTTAGAAGTATTTGACAAGAGAGAGTGAATTTAAATAACAAACTACTTGCTAAATAATGTTTAGCACTCAGCTTCAGTACAATACTACACTTCCTCTGAAAATTCAATATGATTGTACTCGATAAGTGCATAAGAGATTAAAAAATTGTTTATCTGTTGACTCGCAGAATTCTAATCAAACTTCTCGTTGGCAGTCACGTTTTTTCATTACAACCAATTCACATCTAATACTTGCTTTACTTTCACTTCCTATAATAATTTGCTCTCATTAGATGGGTGAAATTAAAGAAAGATATCAATCGTTAATCCTTATCTTGTGACAAGTTTGCTTTTTGTTCATTGTCAAATCGGCTTTCTTTGAAGTGTGAAGTTTTCAAAGGTTTTTGAAAAAACAGAGATGGGTACTTTTTGGTCTTGGTCCCTTTATGGATATATGGATTTTATTAGACGTAAGATGCGTCATTTCGAACAAAAATTGCATTCACTAACGCTTACATATAATAACAACTTTACCTGAATGAATAGTAAAAGACGATAACCAAGACTTGGAAATAATGCCAAAGCTTGTTATATAGAGAGCTGCTCGATCGATTAAGAGAGAGTCTTTCTTCGGCTGGGGAAAACAGTTCTACCTCGCGTGTGTGTGCTTGTTTTTTCCTGTACGGGAACAGGGGAGAGGTATGACGATAGTCTCAGACTACATGTTTGCTTATGCTCGTGGAGCTGACGTGTGCATGTAATGCACACAGACACACTTTCTTAAATGATTCATGCTCGTGTGAGGTTTAGTGCCGGTCATGTTCCTTATTTTTGTAACGAACCTAAATTATGTATTTTTTCCTCATGTTCGAAAAATTAAAATTTCAAGATGATAAAAAATGGCGATTTGCGTGCAGAAATCGAAAATGCGACCTCTTCCGACATACACGGATATGTTTACAATGTAATATACTCACCCAGATCACTTTCAATCCCACGACCCAACGACCAAATACACCGCTGTCGTCGCTATGGAGGGACCGTTTTTTATCCGCATAATACAGAAAGTCTTGTTTCTTCTTTGGAAAGCCTTTTTGTTTGTATCTACCGTCCTTTATCATGTACAAGAGTGTTACAATTATTAGAGTGGTCCCCAGTGCGTGGCGCTCATTGACATTCAATGTGACACAGAAGAGCAACGTCCATTATCTAATCGCACAAAAATAATATAAATAGCTTTGATCTTTTGCATTCCTTTATCAAATCAAATTTTTGGCATATGGGAATCTTCCCTGCCAGGATATGAAGCCATGTTTCCGAGTTCTGTAATGAAAGACAGGGTTCTAACATTTATTTCCGTCTTCTTTTTCTCTGACAGGAATTTTCAAATAAAGGTCCGGTTACCAGAAACTCCTCACTGCAAGGCAGAAAGTCACCCCAATATATCACACACCCCCCCACCCGATTGGAATAAGGAAGGCCATCAGTAATAAGAGTCTAGAGCCACGCTCTACTACTCTCTATATTGCATTGTTTTCACATTCAATTTGTATTTCCAATAGCGAAGTCAGTCGCAAACAAACAGAAGAAGCCAGTTTCATAGTATAATCATCCCTATTTGAATTCATTCCTACTTGCGAAATTTAACTGGAATAGATTTTCTTGTCTCGGGAATACAAAAAAAGGTACCAAATTATTTTTCATTCAACAACGAACTGTTGCACGTCCTTTTTAACATTTTCCGCAAGAATTGTAATTTTTTCTTGAATACATCTTTTATACCCATTTTATGTTTGTCGCTATCGTGTTTTGGATGATCACCAACTTTACTTGCCAAGGTGTCCAAACGAGTCACAATCGATTTTCCGAGTCCAATCTAATTCGTGAGCATAATAAACTAGTTATAACACCACACAGGTAGAAAAAACACATTGAGTTGGAAAGAATTGGCCAACGTTACAACATCAGTTTTTGAATTACAATTAAATATGAAAAAAACAAACATCTATTGATAGCTTTTCTGAAACTAAAAAATGACGTGGTTTAGAAATTGCAAAATATATCAAATTTAATCTCTACGCAAATAAAAAACACACATTTGTCCGCTGTACGTCGGGGAAATGTAATTTTTTCTAAATTCAAAATGTGTCAGCGTATTAACAAAGAAGAAGTCCAAAGATTAAATATATTAACACACCTGTGCAGCTTTTTACTAATTTCATTTCTAACACATATTTAACGGATCATCTCAATATGATGCACTAATGAAATATAATTGTCATAGAAATTAGAAAAGTCTTGCAATATGAGAAGCAAAAAAGACAGGCATTTGCAACATGAGACGAAAAATCGATATAACTTGAAAAACACCCCCTTTTGTGTGTGGACCCCGCACGAGAAAAATTATCTCAAACGACCAACAGATCACCAGGAGACTTTTACAGCCAACCCCCTGGCTTTCTTAAGCATTTGTAGCATAAGTGTGGGGAAATAGAGCCCGCGCTGTCCTTCCACATCTCCTGCTAATGTACTTGTTTAAAAAATTAGAGTTGAGAAAGCGATTTGTTCTTTCATAGTGCTGTTTTCTACCATTAACGCGGATTCTTCCCCTTCTCCAAAAGAACCCCTTTGCTTATGAACATTGAGATTGAGGAAGGGGATCGAATATGTTCCCACTTAAAACTTGTTGAAGTAATTAATCGTACTTCAAGAGAAGACCACCTTCTATGGTCCCTTAATAAACGCAGACGGATTTCCAGTATCTCGTCCATACTGCTTAAATACGGGAATTCAGTATTGATATAATGAAAAGATCTACAAAAGTTTAAAACTCCACAAAAGCTGTTACTACTTTAACTCTGGTGACACCCTGTGTCCACCTACTCTCTCTCTCTCATATGTAAAAAAGACCCTTGATAAAAATACAAACTCTAAGGCCAATGGAGGAACACACAAGAATGTAATAATACATGTAAGTAATATTTTACAAAATCAGGGCCAAATGGACTATCTAGTACCCATTTATAATCCTATTACATACAAATACAAGAACAATACGCACGAAAAAATAATTCTTCGAGTTTAAATACCCCACCCCCAGCGCACTGTTACATATCCCTTATGAATGCCAAGAATTAAATAATGTCCTGAATACCATCCAAACATAGGGGCAATGTAGGAGTGGGCATATATTCAACACAGTGGTGTTGTTTTCAAAATCTGTCAAATCAATATACTACAAGAAATCAATGACATGTGGATATCGAGTTACTGACTCAAATGAAAAAAATGAGATAGCGAACCAGTGACCGATTCGCATAAAACCCTTTAAAGAAATACAGAAAATTGAAATTGGACCAAACACAGATCTCTGGAAACGCAGACACCACACACACGGATCATTTGCCTAGAAAGCACGTAACCAACACACACGCATACCGGCCAAGCATACGTAACATGTAAGTACTACGTGCCCCTTAACCAAAACCGGCCCAAACTATCTATGATAATGCTAAGCACTGAGTTCTAGATGGTAGTGACACAAACATCCTATATTAATTATGCAAAGTAATACTTAGATGTTATATATTTGCGAACTTGTTTCCGTTCCAAACAACAAGAAATATTGTAAAAATAATTATGTAATATTAATCACCTACCACTGGTCTCTTTTTTTTCATAGAATTAGTTTGAAGAGACAAGCCTCTTGGTGATAAAGGGTCGTGATCACAACCACACCAGCCGAGTACTCCATAACCACCACATCATACAAAATAGTTGGCTGATAGTGCGATGGGTTTTAATTTTCCAAACACTGTAATCAGCTAAGTTGGTTTCAGAGTCAAATTATTTCCACCAGAGAATCGTAAAAATCTACAAGAAATAATTATTCAATATCTGAAATCCATTTTTTATTCAAAAGACACACCCAGAGACTCATCGCACTCACTCTCATGGTCTTGGAAGAATTGCTGAATAATATTTTTAATGTTGCTAGTAGATTTTAACAAGACACTGATATGTTTTACTTCGTTTATCAATAATAGCGACCTTTAGATCTAACATGATATACCAGTATTGTATAGGAAGTCCTGTTGGACTGTTTAAGTTAAATTTTAAGAACGAATTTCCTTAAAGAATCAAAGAAAGAAATCTTCTGTTATCAAAGCAAAACAGATATACCCATGTGATAGGAAATATTGAATATACCCATCTTAAATAATTTAACTAGAAAACTGACTATGGTCAGCAAGGCCCGCCGAAGGCTATCAAAGGACAAGTGACATCTTGTATAAGGTGCTGTGAACCATGAAATGTAATATAAATACGCCTTTTGCCCTTCTTGCAGAAGTAACAAATTATGCATAAGTATCAAAACTGGTAGCAATAAAAACTTTTTTGAGTTATCGCATCACAACAAAAATGATTGACGAACAGGACGGACTGACAGACAAACAAGGTGCTGTGCGCCTGTGCAACGCCAGAATTTTATCACTTCTGCCATTTTATTGTAGTGTGCAAAGTGTTAGAACCTGTGACCGATAAAAAACTTTTTGAAGCTTATCACATCACAAAGTAACAGTTCACCAATGTTGACGGGACGGACAGAGACCCATATTTAAATATCACCTTTGACCTCTTATTGTTTTAGAGTACCCAATCTGTGCCAAGAAGGTCAAAACTGTACGATAATAAACTTTTTGCCCGTTATCGCATCAACAAACTTCGGTTATCGCATCACCGACGCAAATGTTGACGATTCAGACGAACGGACGGGCGGACAGGAACCCAGAATGGTATATCCTTCTGCCTCTTATTGTAGAGTACAATTGTACAAAGTTTTCAAAAACTGTACGATAAAAACTTTTGAAGTTATCGGGCATCACAACTTCAGTTATCCGCATCAAGACGAAAAATGTTGACGGACAGACGAAACGGAACGATAACCCAGTAATTGAAACTTTTGAAGTTATCGCATCACAACTTCAGTTATCGCACATGCAACGACGAAAACATGTTGACGGACAGACGACCCGGACGGAGAACCCAAGAATGTATACCACTTCTGCCTCTTTATTGTCGAGTACAATTGTGCAAAGTTCAAAAACTGTACCAATAAAAACTTTTGAGTTATCGCATCAGCAACTTCAGTTATCGCAATCAAGAACGAAATGTTGAAATACCGAACAACAGACGAGCGGACGGAACCCGCCAGATTTATACACTTCTGCCTCTTATTGTAGAGTCACAATTGTGCACAAGTTTCAAATTCTTAATTGTAGAGTACAAATATTCGTGCAAGAGTTTCAATACTTGTCACGCATCAACCAAAACTTTTTGGTTATTCGCGTCACAAGCTAAAATGTTGACGGACCGACAGCACGGACCGGACAATGTGATTACTATAGGGCACTCACAAGATACAGATTATGCTACTTTAAAATGCATACAAAATTTTTAGATGCTGTCCGAATTTCACTTTCGTCAACGTTCTTATTTTTTTTCTCCACTTGTTCATTTTCACAGTGTATCATTAAGGAGTAGAATTTTGACGTGTTTGTTTTGTGTTTATATTTGGTTTATATTTTTTTGTTTGGTTATTTTTTTTTTTTATACCGAATTGGTGTGCATGCATTTTGATTAGTGTTCCATTGCCTAATAGTCTTCTCCTTTAACGAACATTCCAGCGCGCCAAGAATTTACTCGATATACCGGTATGTTTATTGCTATTGGAGAATTCGAATAAGTACAGCAGCCCAACTACGCTCGAATGAGAGTAAAATGAACCAGATCGTTGTTGGCAGAAAGCGTGACGGCAATGTAGATTTGACATATCTGATTATACAATATCTATGAATATTGAAGGGATTTTCAACATCTACATCTAATTTATGATGTACCCAAAGCAGATTTATGGCTTCTTCTCACAAGATAACTCTAAATGTGCCCGCAACTTTCATATTGTTCGAAGAAAATCCTATTTTGTAGCAATTGATGTCAATAGAAGGATTACGGTTACGGTTATTATCCTTCTAAGGAACGAATAATGTTTTTTGCCCAATAGGAAAGCACTAATATAAGGTAAAATGCTACAGGGTAGTATAACGATGGGTTTCATTGCTGTGACTAGCAATGCTAGTGCCAGCCTATGTAGATGTGTCGTTATGCCTTGAGTACAATGAATAGTTCAATCATGACTAATTGTGCAGATTACTATATCAATTCAAATGGGAAAAATGTTGATGCGAGCTGTACAGTTTTTTTTTAATATTAGAATGAAATTCGCAGGCATTCTACAAAATTTTGTGATGCATTATTAATACAAATAGGGAGACTACTCGTTTTTATATCGATTGGAGGAATGTATTTTATCAATTTGTGTTTAAAATATTGATAGCAAATGTTATTAATAATGCAATATATTCTCTCTAAATAATTTGTGGATAATTCTTAACCCAGTTATTCCCTGGGTTACTATGCTGCTAATATTTTGGAACTCTTAGATATGCCGAGTATATTTGCCAGGAATAGACAAGTATGAACAGAACTATATTGACACTTTATAGCAACCCCTCCCACCGTCTTTTTTTTGTTTTTTATAAATTTGCATATTGAAGATATCAGTTTTTATTACAATATCAATTATACCCCCAAATTCATTATGGTATGTTTATTATTTGTTTCTTACTCGAAATAAACCTATGTTTTTATTGAACGCTTTTTACTTGAACTCAAAAACTTCTTTTAAGAATCCGTCAAATGTTATATCAAGATGAAAATTATAGAGGACAACGATGCAAGTTCCACGAAAATTTTAGACCCATTTGACCTATCTATTTTGAGTAACAAAAATTTGGCTTTGCGACTATCTCTTCCTTCCCG